>JZLH01S0084631.1:99810-122682 GCA_001188425.1 Eucidaris tribuloides | reverse complement strand
CTCCAAAATTTTCTTTTAAAATCAAATTTTATCCTATTAATTTTTAGTACAGAGAGGTCATGCATACCTCTTGCATCATTGATTCTATCCTATGAACTTTCATCATTTATATATTCGTTCGCTACTGTTGGACTTATAAAATGATTATACTGACTCAGACGTAAGAATATTTCCAGGTAGGCAAAACCGCCTGACCATGCTGTATCCTAGTAAACCCTTGGTCAGTACCCGCTTGACCGGAATCAGTAGGTTTTCAAGTCAAGTCCGTTTGGATTACTCTGGTATTTTTTTTCTGAGTAAATTAAGACGATAAACAAAGATTATGCCATTTGAACTAATTCTGCTGATTAATTTGATAATACAGAGATAACAGCAAACCTTAGCTTTCGTTAATTTATATCTTGCCATAACTTTTCGTTTTATTAACTGCTGCTATGTGTTGTGACTGTGATTTGGTTTTAATCATTGCATTTCTACCTGTTTGTCACGAAGGGGCAAGAGCAATCTTATGGGTTTGGGGTGTTCCCACAAAAACTTAAACAAATAGCACCTCTGCACTGTGTCACTTTGGTGCACTCGAACATAGATTGTCTGTTTTAGGCTGGAGTCCATTACTGTTGTTGCTTCGACAACGTTTTGTGACCTTCATAAAAACCGTTTAAACCGCTTACACCAGTGTAATTTAGGGTCTTACATTGTGCTATAACAATAAAGTACAGCGCTTTGATAAAAAGGGAATTTGTCTTAAGCATGCACACAGCGGGGTATAGGTGATTGATATGATCGTCACAGAGGGTTCACACATGTCCTCTGCAGTATGTGTGGTAATAAACACAAATATCACAACTATTCTTATCATCAGCACTCTATAAACATTGTGTGTAGAACCAATGTAAATGCATAAAAATTTCAAGTTTGAGGATGAAAATAAGTTTCTTGTAGTCCTTTTCTCTGAAAGTCTTTGTAAAGTATAGGAGTAACTTTATGTTAATCATTGCAGTGCTTTCAAACGTTTCTTTTCTACATATCTCATCAATTTAACTTACATTAAAGTAGCAATGATGGTGTTATGCGGTATATAGACTTTTTGACCAGCGAAGTTGTGACCTTAGTCTGCCTTAACTGGACAGAAAAAAAATAAATGTCTGCTAAACAGAGCAGGATTTGGTTCAGACTGCAACGTTATTATATTAGGCATATATCTGACACAGGTATCGGAATAGGCTGTGTGTCGTAGTCTGATTTTTTTTTTTAAAAGCATTTAGTTCTTATAACTAATTGCAAAGTGGAACACAGCGTGCTTTTTGGTATTTTCACCTATAAACTTCAAGGTCAAAAACTTTCCGTTCCAAAATGCTCATTAACTGCAGTAAAAATGGTGACACTCTACCCATTAGTGTACTGCGTATTTTGAAATACTTTGCCAACTCTGCTCCCTGATAATTAAGGGTTTAAACGGATTGCCCAAAATTCAAAACGCTTTTGCTTCTAAAGTCGTGTGAACGTTTCTCTGTAAACGTTTCTTGACTCAGGCCTATGTTGTTGTACTAGCACTGCCTTCTTTATAGCTAACTTCATATAGTACAAGGCCTCTTGTTGAAAGACTTCTGCTGTGATATCGTGTGCATATTCCAGCAAAAGGAAAGTTCATATATTATCATTACTATATTTAATTCTGGACATTGTATTTGCTTTGTTCATGGCTACCAAACAGAGAGTGATCGAATCCGTGAGCTGCTCATGACAACCGGAAACTTGCATGGAAGAGGCGAACAGTGCAGAATTAGCTAAGTCATGTAACGTCCTAACCGTATAGGTCTCCATGATTCTGTGAGTCCGCCTAAATCTTAATTTGGATGCACATGTGAGTCTATAGCCAGTCAGTTAACTCGAAAATAAAAGCACAGAAATTGACGAATACTTTTCTGCCTTCAAGAAAATACTCAAGGCACTGCATACATTATGTACTGGTAGGCGGGAGCTCAATAAGTACAGGGTCCAAGCACGGTATATTGATAAGTCTCATCAAGCATTGTTAGAAACAGCCCATGGCAGATCTGCCCCTCACTCTGCACTCTCCCATGCCTGAATAAATTATGCTTTAGCCAGAAAAAAAGTAAGACAGACGAAAACCTTATTCATAAAGCATTTGCCTTCTCAAAATATGGTACATTCCAGGAAACCCTGGGACGTTGCTACCTTTTTTATGCATATTTCGTTGTTACATGCCTGGATTAGCTGGTTTCTCATGTAGCTCTGATCCTGCATAACCCAAAACCTCAACGGTGTTGACGGTTAGGCCTCATAGGCCTCAGATATGCTCATAGAGCTTAAAAGATACGGATGAATCCAATTCCTCATTGAAACACTCGAATACACAAGAAGAAAATCATGAAATGTCATTCCTGCTTTTCCCTCCCGCCAAGCACCATCAGGGCCGGCCACCCACCCCCCATGTCCCCCGGCGCCGCAGGATTGGAACTATCAGGAGGACGGCAGGCGGTCATTACACCGCGCACCGGCCTCGCGGGTGGTGGCGGTCACTCACCGCTCATGCGGCACACATCACAGGCGCAGCCCGGAGCCATTTGGACAGTGCAACAACTTGACAAGTCTGTGCAAGTATAAAAATAGAAGCAATATGACAGCCATAATTTCCTAGTCACTGAGATTGCTGGTCCCTACCTCATGTAAGAGACTGTGGATGAAATAACCTCTTTTGATTCTAATCACAACCACTGCCCTTCTTGATTATGTGCGCGTCTTATACATATTAACAGGTGTCTTGTCAGAGCTTTGATACTTGGATTACTCCATGTTCGCTTACGCTCCAGACAAAGGGCAGATTTGCCATCATGTTTCATGTCGTGGGCCCAGTATTAAATCATATATCTTTACCCTGTAGTCCACAAGCCACAATAGCTGACAAGGGAAAAGCAAAACGCCAAATTATGTACGACTTAGAATATAGAAATTACTGTTTTCACACACTTCCAGGCGCATACTAGACACTGTGAAAAATAGATAGCAAAACATGTATTAAACAGGTCTTGTTATTAGTATTGTGACATAATATTACATTAGCAAACTGCCAAAAAACTGAGTTGTTATAACACCGGTCTATGTGATTATTATTGTCTTTTTATTTCAAAATATATCTGTTGAATGAAAAAAAGGAGAGTTTCTGGGAAATACATTGTATAAGTGCACATCCATGTCTGAAAATGTTGTTTACATGTATTTTACCTTGCACATAGAAACTTTTGTTTACTGGAAGACTATAACCAGAAGATATATGAAACGAATTGCTACTTTATTGAACTCATAGGACTTCAACTTAATACTATACAAAAGTTCCTTTCTGACTGGACTGCCAGAAAAAACTCCTACTTTCGTTTATCAATAACTCTTCTGTTTTCTTGCGGGAAATTAAGTGTCATGATTTGCATCAAGAAGAAATAGCACAGACATGTTATTCATGCCATTGCTGGCAATTCAAAGACACATTAATTCATTAGATGCGTATACATGTCCCATTTTGAGTCACCCGTCCCATGATTGAATTCCAAATGATTAAACCGAAAGCTGCGCATGAATAAAATCATGTATGCCACAAGATTTCCTTTTCAACAGAATTAGCTGGTATTGTAATTCTGTAAATATGATATTTATGCTATCTCCCCCCCAAAAAAAAAATTCTTCTCTATCATGTATTAAGAGCCTCTGTCGGTATTGAGTGAATAAGCCATTTCATAGTTAGTAGATGGAGTAAATGACCCCATACTACCATACATCTTTGAAAAGTGAATAGGTGTTTAGGAAAGTATCCGATAGCAAGCATTTTGGCTGCATTAATTGCTTCTGTGATATTCTGTTCAGAAAAATACCTTTACCTGTCACATTCCTAAATAAACATTTCATACATACATGATTTATTACAAAGCCTTCATGTTCAGCTATTCAGTTCCTCAAATGTCTTCACACATAGCTTCAGGGAAACTGACCTTTGTTCTGCGCATGCAGAATATTGTAATTATGAACCGGCGTAATTCGTCACTCATGTGTTCATCCAAGCTTGACAAATACAATTTATTACCTAGCATGGGCAGGTGGTGAGGTAGGCTTCATAGACCAAACAGGCAATAAATCTAAGCTTGATTAAAATGTCACTGGAGGCCTTCATGTATAGGGTGAGGAGGAAGATGTAATATATGAGCACAGGTGTTTATTATGTCATGAAAGAAAAAATATGCGTGAAAGGAAACATCAGGATTTCTGGCTTGCTGTATTTGTTGCTAAATTGTGTCTTGTATAGTAATCAGAAATACACTGTTATTCTGTAAAAAAAAGGGGGGTTGAGATTTACTGACTGGTAAAAGACATGGTTCATGGCTCATCAGAAAGATCAGAGTCTGATCTTTCTGATGAGGTATAATTCAGATAATGTTAACACCTTATTTACCCTTTGGATGCTATAATGTAAAATATAGTTGAAAATCTCGGGGGTCCCCCACCCCCCAAATTTTTTTTTCAGTAATTGATAAAAAAAAACTAAAGACATTCAGAATCTGTGATTGGTGTGATATGACCTTTGGGCATAAAGCTTTCAAATTAAAAAAAATTCACCAAAATTAAACTTGTGCTTTAACATTTATGTATGTGTACATTAATGCCTATCAACATATAAAGTTTTGTGACTCTTTATGTATGATCGAAAAAAGCCAGTTTTTTATGATTTATTTCACAAAGACCACTGAACATAATTTTTGTCTTCCTTCTCCTGTATTCTAGAATCACCTCGAATGATGCTGAGAATATGGAGAAGAAGGCCAACAAGCGCTTGCCCAAACTGCCCCCTGGAGGTATGTAACCTGTGATATCATAACCCTCCACCCACCACGATAGGCCTGTAATAACACAGGCATCCTTATTGGAAATACTGAGCTGTTTTGATGATTATTATCCCCTCCCCCAACAAAGTCAGAGGGGGATATAGTAACGCTGCTGTCCGTCCTTCCATCCGTCGTTCCGTCAGTGACACTGGTTTATGTTCAATAACATTGGTAATGTTTGATGGATTTTCATGAGATTTGGTAAGACGGTACAAGATATTAAAATAACAGTCTGAGTTTTATTTCAGAGTATGTAGATCAAAGTTTTTAAAGGTCGTAGCTCATTTAATGCCAAAATAGCTTTTTAACTTGTTTCTGTTTGATAACTTTTAAATTAGTAATGTTTGAAGGAGTTTAATAAACTGTGGTAGAAATGTACATGGTACCAAAATACAGCCTAAGTTTGATTTTGGAGTAGTCCTCAACTTGGGCTAAAATTACTCTAGAATCAATCAAGTAAAGTTGTAGTCAAACATGGACTCATTCTGAAATAACTAATGTCAATATCCCCGGTGGATCTCTATGGGTCCTATTTTTATCGTGCCCCGATAAAATTAAGATACTAGAATGTTCATGCTTGATTCTCCTTAAGTGAACAACTTAGAGACAAATCCTTCCAGCTGGGAGATCCACTCCATCTGATGTATAGTTGGTATATATTTCAACTCATTTGGTTCTTAAGGCATTTTCATGTGTTCCTAATCATGTCACTAACCTTTTAAGGTCATAGTTCATTGATTGTGTGAAAATAGCTAATCGTGCATTTCCAAAAATGTGGTTTCCTTTCGATTACTCTAGTAATGTTAGACAGATTTGAATAAAACTTGGTATGAAAGTAATGAGGGCTATTCCTGTACTATAGTGTAGTGAAAGTAACAAATAATATTACAGTCATACTTTTTAATTTTTCAACAATAATTGAAAGGGCACCATTTGTGGTGCTGAATTGTGATAGCAACATTAATCCTGTTAATTGAGGTTTTTGAGAGATTTAAATCCTTATAATTGATGTTTTCTTCTGCCAGGCAACAAGCTGACTGAGTCGGACATTGCCGCCATGAAAGTGCGTGGTCGACAGAAGACCCAGAGTAACACCAGCGGCAAACTACCCGTTACACGTAAGTAGCGGCAGAAGATCAATGCAATCGTAGGGGGTGGGAATAGTGCTGTAATATGCAGTGTTGTATCTGAGGCCGGCCTCGTGGCCAATTTCTAGTGGCCTAGGTCTTGGTCTCGGTCCGAGTCACCTGTACAAACCCAATGGAAAGGTTGTTTTGGGTGGCCTCGGTCTTGGAACCTTTGGTCCCAGATACAACACTGGTAATAGGTCAGAAAGAATTGAGGCCGGGTCGGTGTGGAGTCCGGCATCACAAAGCAAAATAAAGTCATGGGCCAATGGGGTCTTGTCTAGTGGAAGCTGACAGGTCAGTTTAGTTTATTTAACTCAGTCACCCTCCTGGGGTATACAAGCACATACATACAGAGTTGGCTGACAATAGAGGTTTAACATGCAATTTTGAAGATGGCTAGGTATCGTAAACCCATGGCACATGTAGTCATAGTGTGGTAAATCATAAATGGATGAAATCCCAGTGTTTGATTATGTTTTCTGGAGCTGTGTAAGTGTATAAAAACCCCAAACTAGATACCATATGACCATGCTTATATTATTTCTTGCAACAACAACAAATAAGTACAGAATCCAATAAATTATAATAAGGTAAATTTCAATACAATGTTGAACATATAATTTTTAAAACAATGAATAGTGTTTTTGCAGTAGCTGTGTTTGTTGAGATATCTTTTCAATGAGTTTGTAGTTTTTTATTAGAAGAAAGGAATAGACTGATCTCATTTCTTCCCAGCATAACTTCAAGAAATACATGTACCTCCTTGCAAGCAAGACATTTCAGCACATAGTGTTGCCATAAAGGGAAAAAACAAGAAATTATCTGTTAATAAAATACCATACCAGGCTTAGAAATTTGTCCCATTTATTTTTTGTTTTGTTTTATGCTCATGCAGCTGATGTCAGTGAGAACATTGTGTTTATGCCTATGGGTGGTTCTTCTGGTGGTGGTAATGCAGCGACAATTCCGTCCGTGCGTCTCTAAGTCTGTCCCCGCTTCCATGCACAAGTGGGTCCCCGCTTCTGCTATCGGGTTTGTTTCAATGCTAACCAGACACATGAATTGGTGACGGACACTAACTAAAACTGTTGCAAGTATTCTGCAGCACAAAGATGACAGCTTATGGGATCCAGACTGACTGAGTTTATTGAGTATTTGTCAGTAGTAAAAACTTCACCCTTGTATGACAAATTGGGATAATACAATGAATTAAAATGTTTGGGGTTTAAGGACAAAATTAGATGATCCTTTTCAGTTATTTGCTTCATTAACCATGTGATTCGTCCTGTAAGCTTTGAAACAAACTTGGCACAGGTATTGAGCGTGATTTGAAGTTAGCAATTACAAAGGTCAAAGTTCAAGAATTGTACAAAAGACCACTCGGTAATTGCTCAGAAACTTAATCTGAATGGTAAGGCATTACATTGGTTTTTGAAGGATCACACATGAAAGGGATTACAGAGTTGATGAACAGATATGGATAGTTTACATGCCTAATACTCCACATAGCATTTTCACTCTTCTATCTCGTTCATCTTGTTTCTCACTTTCACAGCAAGCGGAGAACCCACAAGTTAATACAGCCATCTTTGTCTCCATAGCAACAAAGTCATCGTACACCGTAGACTGACAAATTAGGGTAACATTGTGATTGTGCAACTAAATCATTTGTTTGGAAGAAGAAATCCACGAACCATGCAACAGCAGTAACTAGCCAGCTTGTCCTCATTTTATGTATGCATACAACATCGACACTTACTCTTCGTCAAACACTTCTGTTCAAACTTGTCACAAATATTTAACGCCTGTAAAAATCAGTGTTGTGGTGTTCATGATTGTCCTTTATCTCATGATTGCAGAATGAAACTTACATGCTATGTGTTACATATTCTTATTGTCCACACAATTTTGTGTATTAGAGTATCTTAGGAACCTAATTTCACAAATAATGCACTCATGAAACACACACCTGTCATAGGAATAACAATTATTTGTAATTTTAATGTTGTAAGTAGAATTATTTCTAATGTTTACAAGTATTATTAGTCGTAGAGAGATTTGGATGTAAATTAGATCATAATAACACAACATTATCTAATGATTATTTCAGTGAACATTGTGAATCTGTTTGTATTTTACCATTACAGATTCATCTAAATGTTAGTTTGTGAACACACACGTAAATACAAGAATTAAACAAAACCCAAGATCATAAATTTGGGAAACTGTCCTGATATGTTCAAGGTTTACTTGCACTGTCTATTGATGGTACACGTTATTCTTTAAATTAGTCAGAAAGTAATTAACCACTGGTTTTAGCAATTCACTATTTCACTTTGAACACTTGGCTATAATGAATGCGGGGAAGCTTCAAGATTTGTGCCGAGATTATGCTTGACCTGTGTTGCTTTTCGAAAATTGATTAAGCAGTTATTTACATGCAAATTTATTCAGTTTCAGGGGTAATTTTGTCATTTGTGCAATAATCGTACAGCAGCACTTGCTTGGCACAAAGTTTTGCTCAGTCAGTTTTTGTTTTTGTTTTAGGTGTTAATGGGGATTGAATGAGGTCTTTATCGACTTGTGTACATTTTCCCCTCATGTATGTAAAAGTTGATCAGTACGTTGTACTTGTAAATTGTGTAAATAAAAGTCAGCATAAATTTCATAATAACAATCATTGGCTCATACTTCAGCAACCAATCAAAACATTTTATTCATATCAAACAATGCATATTCAAAGTAAGAAAAATAGTGTGGTCTTTATGTAGATTCACATGTTTTTTAATTGTATGTAAATTTCTGATTTGGAAAACAGAAATTTACTTGTCTGGATAGTGCGGGGCTGTATGGCATCAAACATTTCTGTGCAATTTGTTACAAAAACAGAAAAAAAGGAAACCATTCTGTAACATATTTGTGTCACAAAATTGTAAGCATTAACAAAGGCCTTTGGACAGAACTTGTCTTCTCATATTGATAGAATCGTTTATTATGCATTCCACAAAATGTGAAATAATCTAAATGTCTTTTTGATATGGATGCATGTTACCACACTTGGTATGTGTATGGCTTTAAAACAAAAATGATTTAGAAGTGTAGCCTGGAAGGAGAGTGTGTGTGAAACACACCCTATATATGTCATGATTAAAATAAACTATGAAGATGTATGTCATGACAAAGACCCTCAGTATGAATGGCTTGGTATTACACATATTTGTTGTTAAATTCTGATATTTGTATGGCTTTTCTCCAGTGTGTTCTCAAGTTTTGTTACATCTTACAGGTTTCCCAAAAAGAAAACTGTGTATCTGAGGGGCATATTTAGTCCTCATTTAAATTAATAATGAAAAAGAAAGAGATGACTTGGCATTTTAATATGGATGCTTACATGTCATGTGTGGATGCCTGTGTATTAAATGTATGTCATATGAAATTATCACACTCTTGACATCTGTATGGCTTTTCTCCAGTGTTTTCTGCAGGTTGAAAACAAATTCTGTTAGACAATAGAATATACAATATACAAACATTCTATTATACAAGCATAGTTTTCCATGATTTTCCACCTACTGGTACATCATAAATGGAAACATGTCTATCATGTGCATTTCATGTGGAAATTTTTACTCTTGGCATTTTTGTGGCTTTTCTCCAGTGTGTCCTGAAGGTTGTTTATCTGTAATGGGTTGAAAACAAAATATAGAGGCATAGTTTGTCATTTACATTTGAAAAAAAAAAAATGTTGCCTAAGTACCTCAGTATGGATGCTTACACATTGTAAATGGATACCTGTCTATCATGTGCATTTCATGTTGAAATTCTCACACTTTTGACATTTTTATGGCTTTTCTCCAGTGTGTTCTGCAGGTTGTTTACCTGTAACAAGTTGGAAAACACAATGTGTCATAGGGATATATATT
Organism: Eucidaris tribuloides; assembly: GCA_001188425.1. Lineage (NCBI taxonomy): Eukaryota > Metazoa > Echinodermata > Echinoidea > Cidaroida > Cidaridae > Eucidaris > Eucidaris tribuloides. The sequence goes on along the minus strand of JZLH01S0084631.1, from coordinate 112,737 downwards.
GTCATTTAAAGACACTATATAACACTGTGGAAGACCCGTTTAAAAAATTGTTGAACTTTGCTATCTGACATATCTGACAGGGTTTGAATGGACAAATAAACAACTTAGAACACAAAAATTTGGACAGTTATGCTGTCACTAGTACAATATGTGCAGATACAAATTGGCACATTAATTTTATCTCAGCCGATAGGAAATTCTGCAACACCGCAGTCTATGGGGAAAAGCTGGAATGGTCTCTCAATGATTTTGACTTTTTTAAAGCACTTAATGATCGTTTTAAACTGCAATTTTTTCAGGGCTTCACTTTTAGAACATATCACAGACACTGGTGGCATGGGGAATCATGTAACTCAGCTTTTTTAAACTGGAAACATTGTTCTACAATGCCTTTAAGTGGTGAAAAATAAATAAGTTAACACCTCAGTATGGATGTGTAAACATCAGAAGAGGATGCTTTTATATCACATACATTTCATGTGATATATTCACACTCTTGACATATGTGTGGCTTTTGTGTTCTACAGGTCGTTTTACCTATAACACTAACAAGTTGAAAAAAAATGTGATGTAAGTGATGCAGATGTATGCCTTCATACATTTTGGTTGGGTGCATCAGGTTATGTTTATGATTATATAATTAATTTGCCCGTCTTTGACCAAGCCAGCCTTCTCATGTCAATTTATTAAAAGTAACCAAATGTTTACCCTTTTTTTGCATAAAAAGGCCTTCAAATTCATTTATTAATCATCCTATTCCTCCTTTAAAAAATAATTATATTCAAAGGTTTTTGTGTATAATAAAAAAAAAAAATCAATTTTTATGTGAACATTAACATCTAATAGCCTTGTTAGTCTTGTGTACCAGGAGATGTTCTCATGCCAGTGCTCCAGTGAAACACTCCTCAGTGTTTACACTCTGAGTGCAGTGTGTCGTACCAGAGCCTGGTGTTGGGTCTAGATCATGCTTACAAGACTGCTGGGCATTTCAGTTTTGAGTGACTTTGTTTTTGAATGAATTTTGAATGCAATATGATTTATTTCTTTCCTTTGAGTGAAGGAAAATCAGTTCATTGTTAATATATCAATGTAGTAAAACTATTAAATTATCACATTGGTGAGATCACTGAGATGACCTTTGTCAATTTCTGGGAGAAAAATGCTCATAAACATAACTTCATGATTAATAATAATTCATATTGTAACAGTCCTTTAGGTGCAGGTATGTATATTTTATTATACTGAAGCCACATCAAATATTAATTGATTTATTTTGTGATTAACTGGAGCCAATTTTTAAATACACCAAGCAGTAAATACATGTACTTCAGCATCATAGTGTATGTTGCACAACAGGTAGAGCATTGCATTTTGTAAAGTACTAATACATGTATTTTTCAAAGAATTAAATTCAAATCAAGTAAATTCAAGACAATTCAATGTGCTATTATATAGCTATGTGATTAATTACAATTACTCTTAAATTCAGATGGGTTTCTGTTTTTGATGAAATTGTTATTATGTACAGGTACTCAACTCAAGATAACATCATTGCATGTGTGTTATACCACATTGTTTTCTTGGTGATAATCTCCGAGTCCAGCTTGTCTTGTGAATGCATAATCATTTAAATAAAGAAATCATATGTGTGAACTGGTTACAAAATATGTAGAACATATAACAAATGCAAGGTGTTGTAGATATTTCCATACAAATTTGTGGTAGGTCTCTGTTTTGAATACTCGCAGCATTTGCCACTTGCAGGTTAGCATACAATTTCAGCAGCCCCAAATGATAAAAGGATTGTCTTGTGCTGAAGTAAAAGAGCCAAACTTTGATTGTTATTTATTTTATAAGATGCAAAAAAGGAAAATATATATCAACTTATACATAAAAAAACTCAAGAAAGTCATACTTTACAGTTGACTTTCTTCAAATCTCTGGGAGGTGGCCAGTTGTATGTATGTATTTTATGGAATTGTTGTGATTTGTATATAGGGAACTATTTCATCAATTCAATGTCTGTGATCTAATTGTAAAATGATAAATGCAAGATATAGTAGATTGCCCTCTATAGTTCTGGATAGTGCATTTGACAAATGGAAATGGGGAGAATAATTAGAGCTTTTAGTTTTTAGCTATTTATGCTTTGGAGTGGCTCATACAGTAAAACTTTCCTTGTGCTTTAAGTAGTTCAGCGTAGGAATATTTCCATATGGAATCATTGGTCTTGCAATCAGCACATTGTTTGCATTCTTCAGTCAAAACATATGGTGTTGATATTGTCGTGGGTTGCAGTATGTTAGTAATTGTAAAATTGGTGCAATTTGATGTCAATTATGATGAGTCATAAATGTCTCATTTGTCACTTATTTAAATCTTCTCAATCCTAAATAAACCCCAATACAATACTGATATCCATCTATGCTACCATAAGTCAGATCTCAGAGAATTTTCATCAAATATTGTTAAAGTCAGCACCCCTCAACAAGAAACAAATAGTTCACCCCCTCATCCTTGTTTGGAACATTCTGATAAACTTGGAATGTTGTTGGAGTGGAAGAGTTCATTTCACCATTGAAGGGTCCACAGTTTTAAGTATATTATATTGTGTTTGTTTCATAGTAATTCAAACTCGAACAGAACCAATGAAACCGGAATGCATAGTGGTGTTCATTTCCAGTTTATTTTGAGGTTTCATAATGGGTTCAAAGATTTATGCAAATAAATTGTTCAGTGAGACAGAGTTAACATTGTAAAACAGATAATAGTGACTTACTGTTTCTTTGTCAAACACACCATAGATCAATATAGCTGTCATCCACAACCTAAAATAGGTATACTTGTAAAGAAGGTATATAACTTGAGGTAAGAACTTCCAAATTAACATTTATAAATGGTAATATATTAGCAGTAGCTGTAACCTGCAGAACTGAAAAGAAAATATTTTATACAGAATGAAATTCCTGAAAATGATTCAATTTGTCATGAAGGGTGTTAACATTTGTACAAGTCATTATCAGAGTATGTGGTAGATTGTTTAGTACAGAGTTAATACTAGTATGTTCAAGTATATTGTAAGTGTAAATTACAAAAATGTGTTTTGTGGAGAATCATAATCTAACTTTTGATAATTGAGTAGTTCCAATAAAATGTGTAATCTAAGGAACAAAAGTACTTTTCAAAAGTGTCTGTCAATGCTGTAAGAGAAGCCAATAGAAGTGTCACCCGGAAAACTATATTTACGAATGTTAAAAGTCTGATATTTTTTAACCTATTGTGCATTGTAGTTATTTATTTTCATTTTGTAACTTCACTAAAATCTATGTTATCCCAGGTCATGTACATGCGACATTTGAAATCATGGATTTCCCAAAAGAGTTCAGATAGTACCTGAGAATTTGCAAAAAACATACATTGGTATAATCCACATGTACATGTAGATATAAATATACAAGTGCAAGATATCTGCATACATGTTTGTACACATTAACTATATACATACATATGTATGTGTATTTATACAGAAAATATTTTAAATAATAAGTGGGTTCAAAGGTCTGTGTCTCTTATGAAGGATTATTTGGAAAATTTACTTGCAATAGTCTGTTTAATAACCAATATGCTGACAGTTTTAAGTCTGTTTGTCTCAAGAGTCGTACACATGTCAGCCAGATGTATAAGATAGCATTCCCCATAAAACTCCCTTGAAGTGACGTTATGTAAGAAGTGTACATAGAATCTTTACATTTGTAAGATACATCACCATCTATAATGTAAACTAAGTAAGATAACACTGTTAATCATTTCAACCTATCAATGTGTTACCATAATGTGTCAAGTATGTGATGTGCTATATCAGAATATTATGGCTTGTTAATATGTGATTATATATGTAATTTATAGACAAGAGGTTGTGATTAACATATATGTATGCCTACAATAGAGTGATACTTAAAAACACTTAGTAAATATGTTTTAAATGTCAAGTTTGGGTCATAGAAACACAAATATTCATACAAGTACAGAATTCAATTTGGTGTTGTAATATAATAGATAGAGCTGTACATTTGTGCTTCATTCATCAAAAGGCTTTCAGACAGATGCTGATATTTGAAATATTGTCAGGAGTGTACTGTATGCATATTATGCTTGTGTGTCTGTAATGAATACTTAATGTATGCCTCTGGTGCATGGAAACTGTTAAATATTCATAAGGCTTCCCCTTGTCTAGATAACAGTTGACCAATCACCTCCCCCTGAGAGAGGACACACAAATGCTGGTTTCTGATTGGTTGAATTTGAAGATATTCATGAAATGTGTATAACGTGTTGGTGATTGTTGCTATTGAGTCAAAGTTGAGATGCATTGCTTGTGTAAGGCAAAAAGAGGTGAAAAATGAATTGCAGTGATATAAGTGTGAATGTATAGTATGGTATAAAATTCTAATTATTAATTTGACGCGTAGTAGCCTACATGTATGTACATTATATAAAGAAACATATTAGTGCTGGATGGTATACTTAATAAAGCTTATAATATTTGCAAAAATTCTATTGGAAAAAATATGTAGTTAAGCCAATTTCTTGTACAGTTGTAATGTTATTAATACTGCCACATTATTTTCTTAAAAGTTTAAATTAATTTCATTCATTATTTGCAAATACAGGTACAATGTGAAAGAGAATAATGTGAAAATATTCAGATGTTTTGTGCATGTTTATTATTTTTCATGACAGCAGAATTGTTTTCTCAATTTTTGTTGTTGTTCATCAGTCTTGCATTGTTTTTATTTTTGTTCTCGATACTCCATGTTGCATGGGGCATCTTCCTCATTTTGCATTGTGGGTTTAGACAGTCAGTACTCAGTAGCATTATCAAAGTTAAATGACATGATTAGGGGTAGTGCTCAACTTGGGCTGAAACCATTCTAGAATCAAGTAAACTATACAAGCATTCTGCTCTGAAAATCTTGTAGTCAAACGTTGACTCATTTTTAAAATAACTAATGTCAATATCCCTTGTGGAAGGCAAACCTGTTGTGTAGCTCTCTATAGGTTCTATTTATATTAGGGCTCAAGAGAATTAAAATACTAGTATGTTCATGCTTGATTCTCCTAAAGTAAACAAATAAAAGACAAATCCTTCCAGCTGGGAGATCTCCAACTGGTGTATAGTTGGTATATATTTCAACTCATTTGGTTGTTGAGGCATTTTCAAGTGTTCCTGATCATGTCACTAACCTTTAAGTGGGTCCTGACATGCACAGATAGTTATGATTGTACAAGCAGTTGCTTAATAGATGTCTTCAAAATGATAGTTACTACCATTATCTGACAGAGATTTTATTGGAGTTCTTTTTGTTTGAATTGAAACACATTTAGTAAAAATCATATGGATGTATGGTAATTAAAAAAGATTTTCCTTTCTGCTTCGATAATAGACCTTCAAAATCCGAAGGTCATTATCTGACTTCAGCAGATCTGTATCTCCCGTTTGTCACAGTAGGGGGAGTGCATTAATTTCCGTTGCTGTAGCAACCACAGTAAACGGATCATGGGTTCTTTAGTGGCAAAGCTTTCTGGTTGGTATATAAATTTCATTCATTGTCTAGAAGATCCAGATATCACATGCTGATTTGGGTGACGCTCTGATCTGGGTTTTATTTTAGACCAAGAAAACAATAAATAAAATCCTATTTTTAGGATTGTATGAACTTACAAAGAGAATGTTATTTGTTTTTGCTTTTCATTTTATTTTACTTTGTGTTTGCATGTTTGATTATGATTTCAGTATCCTTGGTGTGTATTTCTGCTTGTGGTTGTAAAATAATCCTTATGGTGTAAGACTGTAAAATGTGCACATATATCTTTGATGTACAGTGTATAGTACAACTGTGATGACAAAAAGAGTAAATGTTTTGTTTTATAATACTTAATTTGCACAGAAGTATTTTGCATATAATCGAGCATGCTGTATACATTATGCATGAATGCAAAAATTGTAATTAGTTTTTGAAATTTAGAATTCAAAGATATCTAGTAGAAGTAGCTAAATGATGGAAAATTGTCAGATAAACATAATCTCAGTAAGGGCATGGGCATTTCTTGGATAAATCATAGCTTATCTTAAAATAAGATGATTTTATGATGACACTTAAATTTCAATTAGTGCTTGATTTCTTCACAGTTCTCTGTCTAGCATAAACATGGAAAGCAGATTGAATTGGTATTTAAAGAGGAAAAATGAGAAATTTCAGGTGAACATATATCTCTCAAAGTATTTGATAACATGTACAGCATCATAATACTGTGGAATGGTTTCCTTGTGCTGTCAAGTTGTGGAAAATTAGACTTACGGTGTACACACCACGCACTATCATTGTAACAACATTGTTAGATTTACGTGGTATAGAATATTTATGGAAAAATAAAGAATGAAATCATAAAAACAAATATTTTTGTTAGGATATTCATATCATTCTATTTTGAATGTAGGCTAAGTGATATATTGCATTAACACAATTAGGCCACATTGGTAATATTTTTATGCACCTGTTAGTTCAATATAGTCATAACTTCACTGCACACTAGGATATACTAGTAGTTGTAGAAAAGAGTTACTTTGATGTGTGATTTAAGTATGACAGACTTTTGTAACCATATAACTATAATTAATTTCATGTATATGATGCTAAATTAAATTCAGAATAATCAATAATTTCAAATTAATCAAAGAATTATAGTCTTAGAGATGTGGATAGGTCTAAACAAAGGATTACAACAAATACAATAACATAACTTGCGATTAGTAAAAGCAAACCACAAATACACTCAAATTATTATAAAAAAATGAACATTTTATTTTTTCAGTACTACATGATATAGTGTACCAAGTGTAATAAAATCAGTGATATAGTTTGAATATCATTTAATTTAATGCATATTTCACATAATTTTACCCTGTCGATTCCACAAAGGCCTCTGCAAATAGCAGGGACTTGTAAAAATGCAAAGTATGTATAGATATACATGTATAAATACTTGTAATTATATGAAACGTCCCTGATTAGAATACCATCTCATAGTACACACACAAATAGCATAAAATATGTTGAATGTACAAAACAATGCAAAAGAAATCCTAATATAATAAATCAACGAATAATAAATAACTTTGTGAATACTAGTTCATATTTCTTTAGGACATATGCACATATCAATCTTTTTTGCACTTGACCAAGTAATTAGATTCACCATATACATATTCATGTAAGCTGTATAAATAACGCATTAATGTCTGCATAAATTAATAGTTATTAAATGTGCATTGAAATATATATGAATATATGACCTGCTGTGGAAGACTCTATACATGTTTTATTATTGTCTTTTCGGTTGGGGGGGGGGGTTGAGGTGTTGGATGGGTGGTGCGAAAAATGTGTGCAAAATAATGTCAATATTCAGCAGTCCTATTAACAAACCAAGTTGCATAAATTTGAATATATTAAAAGATGTGGTAGTTCCTCATGTGTTGATGTATCCAAAGGTGGACAGCTGACAAATAAAACTTCAAATGGAGAGAGGCCTCTGACTTATTTCTGGAAAGATGAGTGCGTCATCTGTTCGAAATTGAATGGCAAGATAGTTGATTCTGTCTGGATGTATGTATGGAAATTGCTGTGTGACTGGCAGAAAGTTGTTGGTTCCCAAAGTCTGCCAGAAGGTTCTTCACTTGCTTCCCACTGTCTGCCAAAAGGACAGTAATGCTATGTAAGGTCTATGGCATTACTGTTCTTTTGCCAGACAGTGGGTTACAAGTTAATGACCTTCTGCCAGCTATGAGATGAAATGCACTAGAATGTTTGCTATGCAAGGAATGTGGAGGAAGTTGGATTGCTAATGATTTGTGGCATAGCAAGTATTTCAAACATTAAGTTTAAGGGTGGTGTAAGGGTAGTGGAAAGGGGTGGAAAGGGTAGAAAGGGGTTGCTGTGGAAGGGAGGGGGTTGAAAGATTTTTTTGGGAAGGGGTGGTTGTAGAAAGGGAGGGGGTTTGACGGATTTTTTTTCAAGCTCTGGAAATATGAATCAAGAATAAGTACAGCATTGTTGCTCTGAGGGAAGGCACTAGTATCTATAATTATTACAAATGTTTGCCAAGAGTGCACTTCTACAAAAATCCCCTGCATATGCACCTGGATAAAGTAGTACATCATTAATGTGTAGGAGTAAGTGTGTGTACCTTATTTTTTTTTCTCAAACTATCATTGAAAATACTCAAAAACAATCATACATGAAATTACAATTCTCCTCTGAGAAATACACAAAATGAATACTGGTATGAACATAAAAAAATTAAATCTGATTTCATTATATATTGCAATAAAAATACACATTGACAAAAAAAAACTTACAAGTTCAACATATTGATATATACATGCACATACTGTTTTATATACACATAATACATATTTTACATGGAATTGTGATTAAAAACTACAAAAAATAAACCTAAATCAAATAACTTTGTTACCAACAAAAACACACTCATATGATGGGGGACAGAATAAGTAAATTTTCATTATTTTCAGTTATAGTTTGTGAGATTTCATTTGATGACGAATGTAAGACCAAAGTACTATTTTTTCTGTTGCTTGTTTTCTAATTTTGTATTTCTTATAAGACAACAAAAAGGGGTATGGCAACAAATTCAGGTCCCACCCCCACTGAGATGTAACTGCCCTACACTACTGACACTCAAATCGGTATTTAGTTCAGTTTCTGTCTAAAGGTAAATAACATGACTGTAGGAGTCCTCAACTTGGGTTTAACTATTCTTAGTAATTCCAGTAAACTATGCAAGGATTCTAATGTGAAAAATCCTGTGGCCAAATGTGGATTCATTTTGAAAGAACCATTATGAGTATGCCTTGTGACAGGCAAATTAGTTGTGTAGCTTTCTGTGGGATTAATTTCTATCGGGGCACAAGAGTAGTTTGGTACTAGTATGTTCACCCTTGATTCTCCTTAAGTAATCAAATTTCAGAGAAATCTCTCTAGCCGGGAGATACACTCCAGCTGGTGTATGCACTGGTTACATGTATCTTTTAACCAGTTTGGTTTTAGAGACATTTTAGATTTCTCCCAGTCATGTCATGCCCTTTAATGTGGACACTCAAGATCACTTTGCTCACATTTGAAAAAAAAATGTGAATGGTTATTTTGCGTATTTATAAGTGTAAAGTCACATCATGGGAAAGCAGGGTTTGTAAGGATAGGAGTTTGTTCAAAACTCTGCAGTTGTCACAATGAAATCACAACACTTGTGAACACATCCCGATTGCAGCCAAATGCAACTGATTTTCAGTCATTTGTGATCACTAACAACCAACTGCGATCATCAGCATCAAAATTAAGGTTATATCATGAGAACTAGACTGCAATGAATGGTACATATATACATGGGCATCTTGACCCTGCCCACTTACACAAGTGTAGAAACACCCAGTGACTTTCACTACCCAAGTTGTCAGTAAATACAAGCATAAAGCCAGTGGTATTTTTACATTCAGGAATGACAAATCATTAAAGACGCTATATAACACTGTGGAAGACCCGTTTAAAAAATTGTCGAACTTTGCTATCTGACATATCTGACAGTGTTTGAATGGACAAATAAACACCCTAGAACACAAAAGTTTAGACAGTTATGCTGTCACTAGTCAAATATGTGCAGATACAAATGGCACATTAATTTATCATCGGGCGATAGGAAATTCTGCATCACAGCAATCTATGGGGGGAAAGCTGGAATGGTCTCTCAATGATTTTCACTTTTTTAAAGCACTTAATGTTCATTTTAAACTGCAATTTTTTCAGGGCTCCATTTTTAGACCATATCAGAGACACTGGTAGCATGAGGAATCATGTAGCTCAGATTTTTTAAACTGCAAACATTGTTATACAGTGTCTTTAAGGGGTGGGTTTACACATAATACCAGTGTACCATGATTATCACATTTGAACATTTCATCACTTCTTGTGTGTAGAATGAGTTGAAAACAGATTTTGGCAAATATCTTTATCAGTTATGACAGCTGTTCTGGGATAAAATATGAAATATCATCATCAATTCTGACAGCTGTTCTTGGAAAAAATGTGAAAGGAGTTGCACAAGTGTACAGATAGAACAATGTACACAAAATTACTGTCTTCAAGTTCACGTGTGTTTAGATATTTGGCAGTATCAGAAAATATTTGCAATACAAGATCACATTAACCCATTGGCTCTGAGATTCTGTAATTCCAACAGGAGTTATTACAAAGTACATCTAGTTCGAGTAACCAATGGGTTAAAATGATTTAATGACTTATACAGAACACTGCTACACAAAAGGGTAAGATCTTGGATGTACAGTAATACAAATGTTACATAACTTATTATTATAACAATTACTACATTTCCACTGTAATAACAACTACATTATGCAATTGAAAGCCAGACTGTTGATAATAAAGTGTGTAATGAATCATGTAAATTGCGATCTTCTTCAACTGGAACAATGGAATCAGGTCCAGATGTTGAACTAGTGAATTCAGAATCAAATATTCACCTTTTGAAAACAAGCTCTTCATATTTCAAATTTAATACATATCCAGAAGAAGAAATTTTCTGCTTTAAAGTTAACCATCCTAGCCCAGTATACAAGCTAGCAGCACATACATTGAGAACAAACGCACAAAAAATATTTGGCTTGCTGCCATCGTACAGTTTCTGACCGGTTAAAGGTAACTGAAAACTGGCTGATAATGGAAAATCTTTGAAGTCACCACTTTCATAGTCTCCAGTTAAAAACATATATTCGCATAGAGTCCATGGTAAAAAGAAGTAATTCACCTCAAAGGTACCATATACAGTGCATTATTAGGATTGGCAACTAAAACAAATTTTCCACAGTTAGCGTGGCATATCACACTGTCCCATACATGTATATGCATTTCTGTGTTAGTCCTTTGTCAACACAATGATTTGTTTTCAGATTTTTGTAATACAAAACAGGCTGATCACCCTTTTCAAGTATTCAGTTCTATACCTGTAAGTCATTTTCAGAAATACCATGAATACAAGGTGATTTTAATGGAAATTTTTGTCAAAATCCATTTTTTTTCTGTAAACAGTCAATATAATCTTTAACTGACCGGCTTCCGAGAACAGCATGTGATTGATAAGTTTAGCCAGGTGCAGTCATTATCACAAGAACGTAAACTAACTCTGAGCTGGCGACCTCATATGATTTGAACCCTGCCGAGGTACACTTCTAGGTTTTTAAGGCTTAAAGAGATTGTCTTAATTTGCAAACACTAGTTACATGGTTCACATTTACATTGTGGACATATTTTTGTTACTCGTGGACACATGAATTTAAAATTTTCTTGAATTGAGCAAAACAAGAGGTCGACTTAAAGTGCTTCATGATGTAGTGTATGTGCCCATAAGTTACATTTCAGTATGTACATGCTGGGTAATTATTTTCTACATGCACATACATTGCAATGCAAATTTCATATACTGGTAGTGAATGCTCCAATTTAATATCACCTTCATTTAAATACATGTAGGAATGTAAACATGACTTTAGGCCACCTAATAGTACCCTGTAACAACCTTGTAAACCTTGTAAATGACAGGACATTATTTTACAGATCCTTTACCCATTGAAGACGAGAGACAAGATATCTTGTCAAGAGGTCTATGGGAAATGCATGTTAAAGAAAATTCAAACCGTCTTCAACAGGCTAATTTGCATCTCACATTGTTTAATCCAGAAGATACACATTACAATAAACAGCGAATACAGTAATATTTAATTTCAGATAACAAGCAAACAGATTTTTGTCAGAGTTAACTAGACACACTGACAAAAATTCATATAAACCATTACCAAGAGTACTAATATTTTACATGTAGTAACATATTTGTTTCAGTATATATCACTAATTGCACTTCTACTTTGATGACACTTCTCTCAATACAAAAAAACCCCTCCCCCTCCCACCCCTCCCCCCCAAAAAATTACAAAACTGTACTTCTCAAGTCTAGATGTTTGTAAATTAATATTGGTTCAAAATGATGCAGTGTGTGACGAAGAAATAATGGCTTAAAGAAAAATATAACGAACAACAGATAACATTTTAATGAATGGAACAGAAAAAATTATGCTTTGCTTACTTCAGTTTTAGTGGCCTTCTTTCTACCAGACTATTACAGTACATATTGCCGATATTGGCAATCTACAATGTGATCTAGAACATGTATAAATATGCATGCTATTTGCAATACATGTATGTGTTTATTGGCATTCAACAGCACATTAAAAAACAAATGACCCTTGAAAATATCTTGTGTTCTGCAAGTGCTGGTAGTATCAAAATCTGAGATACTGATTACAGATTGCCAGAATTAACATTCAACATGAATATTCACACCTTATCTGCATATTGCAACATCTAAGCTCTTATAAAGAATGCTGATATAATAAGAAACAAATTTTTCTGGTCCCAAAATTGAATTTTTTCTTTGTATGTCATTATTTTTACAACCTGTATAACAATATTTTGATATATCAAAGTACTCTTCTTCATCCCATGGAGTTCATTATAATGAGAGTCTACTACATGTATTCTGTCTAACATCCTTAACACCCTAAAAAGGCTGGGGGGGGGGGGAGGGGTTGGAAGTCCGCCCCCCCGTAGACGTTTTGCGCAAATGTTTGGGTGGACATGCAGAGGTAGAAAATGTTGCGTAGACATGGAACGTGTACCGGATTCGCGAATTTGCGTTCTCAAAAAAGATGCGCCCGGGACATGTCGAGAGAATAAAAGTCATGAAACGCCGTGCAACTGCTGGTCGCGGCGTCGCAGACAT
>JZLH01S0084631.1:75548-87857 GCA_001188425.1 Eucidaris tribuloides | reverse complement strand
ATATGGGGGGGGGCAAACATATCAATTTGGCCCCCCCCCCCCAATAATTTGACAACTTGAAAATTCATATGTGCCATGCAATAATATGTTTTAAAAACATCGGAAAGCACTGCTTAAAAAACCATTAAAACATGCCATAAAATACTATTTAACACACAAAATTGTAAAATTCGCGGCGTTTCGTTCACAAAATCTGTATTATAACTTGCTGTGCGGAGCGAGCCTAAAATTTTGGACATTTTTTTCACTTGCCCCCCTCCCCTCCGAAACATGCGATCGACGCCCCTGCGGAAATTTGCCATATCTCACGATTCATAGAATATTAACACCTTGCCACAAAATTGCCCAAACTTTGCAAATCTTCAGAGACAATTTTGTAACGACAATATTGCGTACAGCACAGCACCTGCGATACAAAAGTTGTTAGTCCTGCAAATGCAGGCATGCAATGAACCTTTTCAACTTTTTGGGCGAAAAATTAGGATAAACCAAAAACACACGCTAAAAAAAAAACGCGTGTAAAACACCCTGCATGCCCACCCACTCCCCCCCCCCCCCACCCCCCACCCACCCCCCCCCCGCCAAAAAAAATCGATTATGGGCATAAGAATGCGTGTAAATGTAGACCTATAATGGCGCGTGATTAAACTATCCGTTCTTCCGTTTCCTGGCCTTTTTTGGGGAGGGGTGTGGGGGGGAGGTAATTGATGGTATGGGATATCACAAGTCAGGCACTCTTTCGACCTGAAAAGTCAACGTAGATGTGGTGGCATAACTATAGACCTTGTCCTGGTATATATTCAATGCAGATACACACATGATATTATTCCATTGTGATTTGTGTTCAATTGAATTGAATAGTTATAATAGAGCTACATGTTTATGGTGTAATATCTCATCTACAGTAGTCTGTTTAACCTGCAGTCTGTCACTAGTGCTAAGTGTCCTTATCTGTAGAATTGTCATTCACTGCTACCAGTACTTTGCATATCAGCATGGTGTATCAACACTTAGATAAGGTTATTTCCTCGACTTTCAGCTCACTAAGGCTATGAATATATGTCACTGTTCTTCCATTCTACATATTAAAATATTGGAGACTACGCGTACATACGAGTTACAATTTTTTGGGGGGCTACCATGATACATGTACATGTACATGTAACTCCATGTTGGGGTCTATGCGGAAATGTGAATGACAGTTCAACTTGTCTCCAACAGTTAATTCAATGTACGGTGGAACCTCGTTATAACGGAGGACCTTAAAACCATGACAATTTACTTTGCTTATATCAGGTTTCTCACTATATCAGCGCCAAAAAACAAAGAGAAAATATAAGCAGTTGGGACCTGCAAAAATCACCTTACCTTGTTATAACAGGATTTTGTCATATCCGACCTCTTTAAATCGAGGTTCCACTATATTATTCAAATACATGTTTCCTACAATTGTTATTTTACATGTGTAATATAATAATAAATAACATTTATAACGCGCTTAATATGACGTTTCTAAGCGCTGTAAAAGGAAAGATATACAGAAATAATCAAAGGGTGGGATCGAACAGAATAAATTACAATTTTTACACATAATTTAATATAACCTAAGTAAATAACGAACATAAATATAATCATAATTATACTAAATAGGTTTAACACATAAATTATAAGTAAGTAACGAACAATCGAACATAATAAACAAAATTACAATTATACTAAGTTAAGATATATTACAGGGATTGCATGAATAGGTGAGTTTTGAGTAATTGTTTGAATGAGTCTATTGTTGGAGCTTTACGGACGTGGATGGGTAGGTTGTTCCAGAGAGTAGGTGCAACGACACTGAAAGCCCGCTCACCATATCGAGTACGGGTGCGTGGTGCAGGTGAAAGATGAAGATGTGCAGTGGAGTGGGAACGGAGACGCCTGGTTGATGAAGAAAATGATATAGTACGGAGGGAAACCAGTTGATGAAGGTAAGATGGTGCTAAGTTGTGGACAATCTTGTAGGTAAGGAGTAAAACTTTGTAGCCAGTGCAGTGATCTGAGGATAGGTGTGATATGTTCATGCTTCTTGGTGCGAGTGATGAGACGTGCGGCAGTGTTTTGAATGCATTGGAGAGCGGCAAGACAGGAGCGGGGAAGGCTGGCAAGGAGTCCGTTGCAATAGTCCATGTGCGAAGAAACAAATGAGTGCACCAGTTTTTCTGTTGTAGGTTTATCTAGAAATCTTCTGATTTTTCCAATTTTAGTGATACCCCAGGAAGCTGATCTGCAGACGTTCCGAATGTGATTAGTGAGAGTCAGGTGCCTGTCAACAGTTACGCCTAAGTCTCTCACACAGTCAGAAGAAGTCACGATTTCACCTGCCAAGTCTATCGAAGGTTGAGTTCTCAGATGTTGGTGAAATTGGGATGAAATGAACAGCAACTCTGTTTTGGCTCTGTTTTTATGTATTGTATTGAGTGTGTAAATAAAGTAAATGATAAAATAGGGGACTGAAATGGCATTCCTGTCACAAGTTGTGAGACAAAAAGAAATAATCACAATAACATTTACAAATGCATTGTACTTAAAAAAATGGGATTATACTACAGGCGACTCCCATTATAACGAAGTCTTTGGGACCGGCAGTTTTCTTTTGTTGTATCAAAATTTCGTAGTTTTAACCAAACAGTGAAAGTATAAGATATAAATAATAATTTCGGGCCCTGAATTTCTACTTCGTTGTAACAGGAATTTCTTTGTAGCTGTGTTTGTTATAATGGGAGTACACTGTACATAAGTACTGAAATTGCACTATTATGTTACAGGGTTGGGTTTCTTCCGGAAAAAAATAGTTTTTTCCGGGACGGCGGAAAAAACTGGAAGAAACCCCTTTTTTCCGGTTTTTACCGGAAAAAACTGGAAAAAACTGGAAGAAACCTCCAAACAATATTTCCGGGCCCAATAAATAATATGAAATGCAGTGATTTTATGAGAATTAGTATACATTACAACAAGTATAACTGGCAACAACATATTTAACAGACAACAAGAAAAAAAAACTACATGCCACAATCTAAATCCAAATATTAATATTTTGAAATAAAATTATCCTTCCAAACAAATCTCTAATAAAGGGCACATACATGTAAGTGTATACTAGTATGTACATGAGCTAGCATGGATCTTGTATATATGTCCTAAACTCTATTTATAAATTCATTGTTTTATTATTCAGCATCATGGTATAATTATATTTTCCAAAAAGCAACTGACACATCTTTGGCATCCACTTTGCATGTGTTAACTACTTAGCTTGTTTTCATATTTAAAGCACAAGTTTAGATTTGGGGATTTTTTTTTTATTTGAAAGGTTTATGCCCAAAGGTCATATCACACCAATAATAGATTCTGAATGTCTTTAGTTTTTTTTTTAATTTACCGGTAATGAAAATATTGGGGGGGGGGGGGTAACCCCGCGAGATTTTGGACTATATTTTACATCATAGCATCGATAAGGGTTAATAAGGTGTTAAGCGTTATCTGAATTATACCTATCAGAAGAGCCAGGACTCTGGATCTTTCGCATTGAGGTATAATTCAGCTGAAACCTTAAACCCCCCCCAAATTTTTTCAGTAATTAAACAAAAAAATAAAGTATTCAGAATCTGTTATTGGTGTGATTATGACCCTTCTATGACCCTTTAGGGCATTAAACCTTCAAATTAAAAAAAAAAATCACCGCAAACATAAACTTGCGCCTTTAATCTCATTCAGACATACTTTGACAGTGCCTTGTCTGCCCACAACCATAACTGTATTCCTGATAATTATGGTTTGGCATTCAAAGCAATTCTCTAAAAACCTTCTATTATGAACAAAAACGGTGAACAATTAAGTGTCTGCCACAACAGTTACACCAGGGAAAAAATAATATACGGGGGCTTCCTGGGCTCGGGGGCCCCCGAAATGCAAAAGAGCCCTTGTAAATTGCCATAGTGTTCTTATTACAAAGAGAGTATTGGAACATGAAAAGTATGCCTGCGAAAAGAAAATTTTAATTTTTTTTTCCCTGCCTTAAACACGGCTAACTTATTGAAATTTTCTCCATGCTATTAAACTGAGCAGATAAGTTACATTGGAGAAGTGACCATGGAATATGGGGGGGGGGGGAATCAACAAAACTTATGGTCAGAAGTTTCATAACAAAAACATGCCCACGGAGTAACAAAAAAAACAAAAAGCAGCTGTCCTGTTTTATTATAGAATGATAATATATAAATGGATAAAATCAGAAATATATAATAGAAAAAATAAACACTTAGGATGGTTTTTCCGTTTTTCGAAAAAGCTTGCGAAAAAACCCTCGTTTTTTCCGGGACGGAAAAAACCTCAAGCGTAAAAACCCGGCGGAAAAAAAACGCCATCTGCGGCAGAGAACTGTCCAACCCTGTTATGTTAAGAACTCCTCTATTGTTTATGTACAGTTGAGTCATAGAAAATGTTTTCAAATATTTAGTCAAATGGTAATGTGTCAAAGTGACTTTCAGGATCAAATTCCTGGTTTACAAGCAGTTAAAGTGTTGCTTATTATTGCTACCTTGACAAGAACTGCCAGCCAAACTATAACAGATAGATCACTTATTGTTAACAGCTACATTCTATACCAAACAGCAAACACCACAATAATTTAACAATTATAAGTAAAAAAAAAATACCTGTGGAGGCACATCATCATATTTACCTACAATATATGATAGATCACTGACCCTACCCTAATAGATAAATTCAAAGTAAGCCTCTATGGAATGACCCAATGGATTATTGGTACTGTCTACTGAACAGACATGCAATGTGTACACTGCATAAAACTCCACATGGAGGTGTGTACACATGGTTGACCAATCACAATACAGCTTTGTGACACACCCATTTTAGGCTTTGTTGTCATTCTGGTAGGTCACCACAAGGGCACAGTACAGGGCATTGAAAATCTGAATAACTGTTATCTGTAATTGTGGTAAAATACAATACAGATATATACAGTAGAAACCTGACACAAGTACTGTAGATTATAAGGGTCATTTATAGTTTGCAATGCGCTTTTGATATTGCATCAGCTTTTGAGTATGGTAAACAAATAGTAAGGCCAAGAATCTCAAGGTGTATTACAATTTACAACTAGTACTTATCGTAATTAAAATGCCTTCTGCTTGATATGTTGTCTTCACTTTATCTGTTGCTACTACTTAATTTAACCGTAAAATAGGCTTAAAAAACAACTCATTAGAATCAGTCCTAAAAACTATACAAACAGAATTTTTGTGAAATTATGTGCAGTGTCCAGGCTTCTACAGTGAAGTAATTTACATGTAGCTGATAAAAATTTGCCATACAAAAAAGGTATTTACTATGAATTAGTGGGAAAATAACAAATTTTTATCATTTCGTGTAACATGGGGTAATAATCTAGATGTGTGGAGCTTTACAAATCACGGCTTATTATTGGTGCATGGAAAAACAAGGGCATCAATAATGATCACATGATTGATCATGCAGAAATTAAATATTGTTTTTCCTAACTGGTAGTTGATGTCTACATTAGTTAACTTCTAAGTTACTAGAGCAAGAAATCTGTCTTTCCTCATGGGCCTCTTGTTTTGTTGAATTTTCTACTGGTATGGTCAGACAAAAGCCCAGCCGAGACAAAAACATACCAAAAAACAAACAACTGACAAGGACAAACAGTCTACAAACTGCACTGTACTTAGTCCTACTTTATGACATTACATTGCAATGTCAGGCTAGGACTACTATACACTCTGTACATACATGTACATGTAGTACAAAAGATCAGCCTTTGACCAGGGAGGTGGGAGACTGTGACTGTGACAATGTCAAAAGGTGTGTCACAGTGTCAATATTCCGAGATAAATCTGGCTCCATCACACATAGCATGCTTGTTCCATGCAATTTGTTCATTTTCATTCACATGTGACTCTGAGAAGTATCAGACACGAGTTGTTAAAATCAATGAAAAAAACTCATATCTTCTCAGTCAAAATACACTAAGAAAATCGTGTTAGGAGCAAAAGACATTATCGGACATAAATATGAAGTATGAAGTATTTGTTGTATTTTCAAATGATTTTGATTTCATGCCACCAATTTTCCCGTGATTGTATTATACTTAGGTGTACATGTAGATAGTCAATTGCCTGCTACTGAATCATCTAGATCTCGTGGAGGAGATTCAATGGAGCTCAATTTATCCTAGCAGAATATCTGATCATGTCATAGGCTGATTTTTGCACTAAGACTAACATTATCCATACAAAGTAAATCACAGTCTGTGTGATAAGTTTGTCTTTCTGGTAATTGAGGTTGCCAGTTGTTTATCAGACACGAGTTGTTAAAATCAATGAAAAAAACTCATATCTTCTCAGTCAAAATACACTAAGAAAATCGTGTTAGGAGCAAAAGACATTATCGGACATAAATATGAAGTATGAAGTATTTGTTGTATTTTCAAATGATTTTGATTTCATGCCACCAATTTTCTGATCATGTCATAGGCTGATTTTTGCACTAAGACTAACATTATCCATACAAAGTAAATCACAGTCTGTGTGATAAGTTTGTCTTTCTGGTAATTGAGGTTGCCAGTTGTTTAAAGGCCTTCTTGTAGTTGTTGAAAGGTGTGAATTGACTTTGGGTCCTTTTGTAAAGGTTTGTTGCTGTTTGAGCTTGCAGGTAAATAGTCTAGGTAAAAGGAGTGTTTCCATATTATTCTATTGGTATCCTGATAAGGATGCAATGCAAGAGTTGGTTTGCCACTTCACCAATTTGAACAGATCAATAAATTCACTGAAGACAATGTGTAGGGATTGAAAAATCCCTCTTAATCCTCCTACTCCATTCAATACTGTTCTCATATGTCCAGCAAGTCATTCACAGCCTTTACATAGTCATAGGCATGAAAGAAGTTTATTGCCTATTGTACAAATGACTGCAAATTGAAAACTAAACCCATTGTTAGTCCCATCGAACCTTGCAGTTCACTTTAAAAGTCTGGCCATGATTGAAGAGTTAACCCATTGCCTCCTAGAGTCTGTAATTCCCATAGTTATCACATGGTAAATCCGGTTCCCACAGCTAATGGGTTAGTCTTCAGGTGGACCCGATTGTAAGGGATTGTCCCAGAGTAATATCTTAGCAAGGAGCTCCATGCTCTCCATACACAGGCCGAGTATGGAGATACTTAATGCTTTCAGACACATTTATTGGTCATCTTTTGGACAATATAAGTTTTTAGGTAGGTCTTTGTCAAACATGATTTTGGACATCATTGAGTGCAGACAAGTCGCTCTAATAAGTAGGCCATATGTTAGTCAGCATTCTCGCCTGGATTCTTTTGGCACATGTCGGAAATCCATGGATTTGGTAGCAGCAAAGTTAACATGTGATGCTTTGATTTCTATGCGTACTTTATCCAAAGACGGATATTTGCCTTTCCAACGTACTGGGATGTATGGAGCATTCAGCGATGTAGTTTAAAAAGAACCTACGTGTAAGTTGTAAGACATGTACATAATATCCACTGTGCACACGTCGCCACAAAAAAATAAATAAAATAGTCTAAAAAATGTGGCAACCACTCACATCAATTTTGGTTCTCTGGTAGGCTTAGTTATTTTTGGAATTGAATGGAACAGATGCTAGGTTACCATGGTTAAGGTCAAAGTCAAGTTGAACTTGTGTGGATCAACAGGCACTTCAACCATATCACAAAGACACAAATAAGTTGCTGTAAGAAGTTCGCATGATGATGAAATTAAAAAAATCAATTCTACCCCAGCCCAGGCCCTGCCTACACTACAGCAAAAAATGATGCGAACATTGTATATTATACCAGTCAGCACGTCAGCATCTTCCCTATAAAATAAACTTTCCATGCATTTTAAGAAAATAGGGATTTTCCTTATGTTAACAGTTCAAAATGACAACTCGATCGGTTGGTAGAGTTTTCTATGCAACCGCACAATAACGAACTTACATGGGGAAAGTATTATACTAGATCTATTCTTGCATGTGTGTCCGCGAGCGCGATCTACGAAGGTCCACCCGAGACGAGACCTCGGTTGCAAGAAATAAACTGAAATTTCCGTGCCTCTCACATCAATTTCGGAAATGTTGCAGATCGGTGGGACAAGGTATACCCAGAAAAGACTTTACTCACCTCATGTGCTGGGAAAGACAGCACGTCCGTAGTCTCGTTTTTCCCGCGATAGATTCTGTTCATTTCCTGCATCTTCTTGTCCTCCACACAGATCACACCGAGATCGTATCTTTCCACTTTCAAAATCCGACGCAGGGCCACAACGTCACTCCTCATCTTCTGCAGGTTAAACTTCACGGAATTCTGCAAATTTCGGACCAGCAGAGTCATGATTACGGTGAAAAATCAACAACCAGCAAGACTGATGACTGTACCCAAGCCGAGCTGCTCCTGTAGCTGTCGATGATGTCAGGTTTGAGTGCAGTGTGCATGTGTGCTGTGATTGAAGTCGCATACTAGCGCTAGCAGCAGTACCCATGTACCGCAGAAGAATTACGTGCATTCATGCACGCCGCACTGCACTGTACGTTCGAGATTATATGCGGGGTCACACTTAGCCTGTTTCGCAGGCGTTATTCATTTATTTCTCCTTACGCAAGTAGTATGTCAGGTAATAAGACTAGGCACCAGACGAGGCACTGGCTGTTAGAACAACGCCTGTTGACAAACGGTATCACTTGCTTCTTTTCGAGAAGCACTATATCCACCAGGGGACATCGATCTATCAATCATGTGATCAATCTGTCATTTCACACATGCCAAACTGACCACACTATTTACCTTTGCCCCAGGCGGTCCACCTAAAATTTGGGCACTTGGACAACCTTATTACATAACACCGTTGATGCTATCATGCCAGTGAACAGCTGTGTATATAATTAGTGGCATCATGAGCTGATACACTCTCTGCTCCTTGCTACTACATGTACTACATTTAGATTTGTGTAACTGTAATATGTCTCATGATAAATAGATGAGCCATGGAGGCAGTGTTGGAGGTCTCGAGACTGGTCTTGGTCTCGAGACCGGTCTCGAGACCAGTTTGCTCTATCGTGGTCTCGGTCTCGAACCCTCTGGTCTTGGTCTTGGTCTCGAATCTTCTGGTCTCAGATTTTTCGGCCGAGACCAGTAATTTACATGATTTCACATAAAAATCGTTATTATTACGCATGTAAAAACTGCAATTCTGCGGCATGTGTATAACTATAGGGCGTTCAAACACGCAGAGTGTGTTCAAACGTAGTTTTAAGGACTGGCAATGGTGGGTTCTGCGCAATATATTCTGGTCGTTTCTCTTATAATTGAACATGGAGGTAGACATGGTAGATAACAGAGGAAGAAGTAGGGAATGAACATACAAACAGAAAAAAAAGTAACGAAACTAGTTACAAAGAAAGGCGGAAAGAAAGAAAAATTGAGAGATTGGAAGAAAAGAAAATCACACAAAAGAAAGAAAAACATAACAGGAAATAATAAAAGAAAGAAGACTGAAAACAAAAACACAGAGAAAGAAGATTGACATCAAGGTAGCAGGAAAAGAAATTTTAAAACACGTATAAAGAAGGAAAAAAAGACATCAAGAAAGAAAGAAGAGAAAGAAGAAAGATGGAAGGAAGGAAAGAAAAAATGAGTGAAGAAGAGAAAGAAAGAGAAAGGATCAACTGAAGAAAAAGAGAAAGGAAGGAAGACATGGGAAAGAGATAGAATGAAGGAAAAATGAATTAAGAATATAAAAGAGTAAAGAGTGAGCAAAAGATAAACAAACAAAAAAAGTAAGAAAGAATGAAAAAAAAATGAAAGATGATCAAAGATCGCAAATAGAAAGGAATAAAACTCGAAAAGAAATAGAATGAATGAAAGGTAGACCAAAGTAAGAAAAAGGAAGAAAGATAGAAGATGAGGAAATAAGAATAAAAACATTAAGAATGAATGGAAAACAGAAAGAAATACAGAGATAGAAAAAATAAGAAAGAAGAGAGAAAAAGAAGGTATGAAGAAAAGAAAAGGAGAAAAGAAAGAAAGACATGGTAAAGAGGCAGAAGGAAAGAAAAAGCAATAAAGAATAAAAGAATAAGGAATCAATAAAAGATCAACAAGTAAAAGAGAAAGAGAAAAGGGTAGAATGAAATTAAAAAAAGACTACATGAAAGAAATACAAGTAGAAAGGAATAAAACGGAAAAAGAAAGAAAAAGAGAGTATGAAAAAAGTGAGAAAAAAAGGAAGAAAGATAGAAATGTAAGAAAATAAAAAGAAAATCACGAATGAATTAAGAAAAAACATTAATGAATGAAAGAAAGAAGATTATTAACAACGCTTCATTTTCTTTATCTGATCTGTATTTCAGTAGCTCAGGCAAATGTGCTCATGGGAAAAAGCAATTTTTTTTCAATCTAATAATTGTTTCTCAGTCGTTTGTGCAACTTGTAGCTATCATAATATTGACTCGTAGTCGTATGAATATTTTGCTTCGGACTTTAGGAGGCATTTTACATGCAAGTGACAAATGAAACAATGAAAATGTAAGTTAAAATATTCTTCATTAACTATTAATTTTATCAAATTGTTAAAAATCCTATTACAGACTGATTGCAATGGGTATTAGTAGGCAGTTAATTAATGCTGAGTAACAATGCTGGTCTTGGTCTTGGTCTCCGTCTCGGAAAGAGCTGGTCTTGGTCTCAGACCTCTTTTTCTTGGTCTTGATCTTGGTTTCTCGGGGTGTCTGGTCTTGGTCTTGGTCTTGGTATCGGATGGCCTGGTCTTGACTACTACACTGCATGGAGGTCTTCTACCTCCATAGATGAGCCATATAGCAGGGTGTTCAATATATTATAAGCCATGTTACTTCACACAAAGTTGTCTCTGAGAATAATGGTTCGGAAAGTTGTGGATTTCACAGACTTGAAGACCAAGTTTAAACAATCTCAGCTATAATGATCCCTCATGCCCCTAGTATCTCTGAAGTGAATAGGATCTCAAACAATCACTAAGCGCTTTAAATCTCTTTTGCAAACATCCCTGCAGACCAGGAAAAGATAACACTACCCTTAGGCTATTGATGAAAGGCATGTCTGTGAAATCTGAGGGTCAGTGATTGCCTAGAATTTGAAAAAAAATGCAAAAGAAAAGCAATAGCCGTTTAGTGTACGTTCTATGGTAGGATTTGTTTTCCTCGCGAGAAAAACAATCATATCTGAGTCTAATGGTCACTATAATTCCACTAAAATTGAGTTTCTAGCTCCTATATTTTGCTAAAGGTTGCCATATGGCATTTTCTTCTAAATGTCATTGTAGTTACACAATGTTAATTTTTAGGCATGCAAAAGAGATCCCCTGCCTTTAACCCGTTGAAGACGGTTTCATTTTTCTCATTGCTACCCTCCGATACGGTTTCATTTTTCGATGCGGGAAATCTGTGCGGTTGCTACGGAGAGGTGTGGTTTGTTTCGCCGAAAATGGAAGTGTATTACATATTCATGACCTTTCCTTGAATTTGCGACACTATTCGAGCTATAACATGAATATACATCAATTTGTATGTCATAGACCAATCACACGCCAGCAATCAAAATCAGAGCTGCCGATGTTCCACGAACCTTGAAGTCGCATTGTTTTGTTCGTCGATAAGCGGGCTCAAGCGAGATTTACATTTTAGTTTCGTATTCTTGTAAACGTGTATGTAAAGTTGTTTGCCAACTTGACCGACACATTCTCCCACTCACCTCAGTCACTCAGGTACACACACACACACACACACACACACACACACACACACACACACACACACACACACACACACACACACACACACACACACACCCTTTGGAATGATTTTATATTTCTATTTCCCCAATTTAATAACTACGAATGTATCCCCAAAGTAAAGATTTCATGAGCGGCCGGTTGACATTTAGGAGGAAGCCTTAGCCTGTGGCCCTGCATAAAATGAAGAAAAAAAAATGAATTATCCATTCAATTTCCCTCTCATAGTAAAATTTTCCAGAATTAATACATTAGTATATTAATTATACATGTATACCAATAATTATTTGTACATTTGTTGCTATAGTGACAGCATGGCTGTCTAAAATTTTGTGTTTTGTTGTGTTTATTTGTTCATAACACCATCACAAAGGTCAGTTATCGAAGTACCCTGTATTATATATTATGTTATAAATGTGACGTCCATGCAGCCTTCCACATA
>JZLH01S0084631.1:55826-75292 GCA_001188425.1 Eucidaris tribuloides | reverse complement strand
TTCATGCAGTTTTAAAACTTGTGAGCTATACATACCCCTCCATGCTCTAACAAGTGTCTTTGGTAAAGAAGCCCAGAAAAATTGTACTTTAAATTACTGATGATTTAGTGCTTTAAAAGAGTGAAAATCTACAGTTTTCAGTGTGATCTTAATTCTCATGATCTTCTCCATTTTCCCTCGAAAAGTAGGGGGTGGGATGATTGTGCAGGTCATTCCTTCTTGGGTAAAAAATGGGGATTTATCCTGCATCCCCCAGGAATTACATCAGTGTCCATTGCAAATGTCTCATGTTAGACACCATCCCATTATCGGAGTACCCTCCCTACTCAAAGGTATTGCAACATAAACTATAACGCATGTATTTTGAGTTGAAGGGGTCTTTCTGTAACGATGTCCTATAAAGTTATTATTGGAAAATAACAAATTATTTGAAAAGAAATCAGTGAATATTTGTTCTCCTTTCTTCTCCAAGGCGGAGAGATTATCAAATGCAGGCGCACCCACGACAGAGGGACTGGAACATAAAAAAAAAAAAAAAAACTTGCCTCCCAATAGGGGTGCAGGTGTTAATTCACACTATAGCATCGTAATTCAATTTCATATTTGCTGTAAAACGGTTTTGATGGTTTAGAAAGACTTCCTACTAACAAAAAATGCCAATATATTCTTTTGAACCTGTCTCAGAAAGAAGACACCACGCCGCGAAGAAGAAAGCGCCTCCTATCTTCATAAGACAGTGAAATAGGAGAATATGGCTACTAATTCCTATTGTGTCCAATGCACTGAAAAGTCGCTCGACAGTAAATTTTAGGATCTTTACAATAGTAAACCGCCTTTAAAATTCAGAAAGAATACGAAATTAAAACTTGAAGAGGTCTCGTCTTAAATATGCGGGGCGCTATCCTTCTTTCCACTTGTCTTATGAAGATAGGAGGCACTTTTTCTTCGCGGCATGGTGTCTTCTTTCTGAGACAGGTTCAAAGGAACATATTTGCATTTTTTATTGTTTGAAGTCCTTCCAAGCCATCAAATCCTGTTTGACGGCAAATATAAATCGAAGTTAAGATAACTGTACAGTGTGAATTAACACCCCACCCCTATAGGAGGCAAAAATGTATTTTTTTATTTTTTATGTTCCAGTCCCTCTGTCGTGGATGCACCTGCATTTGATAATCTCTCCCCCTTGGAGGAGAAAGGAGAACAAATATTCATTGATTCTTTTCAAATAATTTGTTATTTTCAATAATAAACTTTATTAGGACATCATTACAGAAAAGACCCTTCAACTCAAAAATGCATGCGTTACAAGTGTATGTTGCAATACTTTTGAGTAGGGTTGGGTAGAAGACAGTTAGTGTGGGAATCAGAAATATGAATGTACTAGGAATAAGGCGACACAACTACAGTAATTGTAATAGTAGTAATAAAACTAATTACTTCTTTTCTTCTTTCTTCTTTTCTTCTTTCTTCTTCTTTCTTCTTCTTCTTCTTCTTCCTTCTTCTTCTTCTTCTGTCTCTCTTCTTCTTCTTCTTCTTCTCTCCTCTTCTTCTTCTTCTTCTCTTCTTCTTCTTCTTCTTCTTCTTCTTCTTCTTCTTCTTCTTCTCTTCTAATTGTTGTTGTTGTTATAATAATAAAACAACAACACTATATGAAAACTTGCATGAATATATGTCACGCGAGTCACAGAATAGCTAATTTTTCAAAATAGTCCTTAAAAAATGCGAGTTTTTCACATTCTGTCATAATTCATATAACATCATAATTTAAGTCTTTAAACCCCATTGACAGCTATATCGATCAACTGCGTCACGCAAGTCACGCGTTTGTGTCACGCAAGTCACATTTTTGTTTTGGCCACTTTTCACAAAAAAAAAAAGAAATTTGGCAAAATGTAACTTGATGCATAATAGTGGTAGGGCATTCCGCTTGTAGTTTAGTAAAGATTACATAAATCACACTTGTAGTTTCATAGGAAAATCTTTTTGACTCAAGTACTGTCAAAATTCCTCAATTCTATCCTGTCATGCGAGAAATTGCGATAAATAAAACAAACTATGAGAGCAATTATTATAGGACTAAAACACGCATTCCCAATATCTAAAAAAATAGACTAAAAAAATATATTAAATTTGATTTGCATAAACCCAGTTTCACAATAGTACGATGAAACTTAACATTTTGTTCAAATGTCACGCGAGTCACTATGTAAAGAATAATACTCATTATAAAAATATTTTTTACCGTGAAACCGGGGGGGGGGGGGTAATATTTGTATACATTGTACATGTCATCCCCCATGTGAGCTGGGGGATTCATGCATACCCCCATCATCCCCCTCCCGATTGTCTACACCCTTGCAGTGAATATGCAAGTACAAATTTCTGAATTTAAGTTATATTTGTATCCAACAATATATAGAACACCATACAGTTAAAAATGAGACCAAAATCTAGACATATACACTACACTGTGCAGTAGCATTCATTTTGTAGTCATTAAAATAAGTATTTTACAAACTTTAATGGCTTGTAATGAAAAAAAGGGGTGACTTTAAAGCGAATGACATGATTGTGGTAGTCTTCAACTTCGTTTGAACTACTCTAGAATCAAACTATGCAATGATTCTACTGTAAAATTAAGTAGTGACAGACAAATCTATAGTGTAACTCCATGAGGTATATTTCTATCGAGGCTTGAGACTGAACAAAATGTTCACGCTTCATTCGGCTTAAGTTAACAAATTCAAGATAAATCCTTCCTGCCGAGGAGATACACTCCTGGTGTATCCACTGATATATCCTTTAACCAATTTGGTTTGGGGGGCATTTTTGTTATTTTCCCCCACTGTCCTTAAATATGATATACATTTGCTCATTGTTTGCACGCAATCTTTTTTTTTCAAAATAAGATGTTACGAAATTGTGTCCCACACAGTTAACGGATATAAGAGTTCATTTCTCAAAGCACAGTGTACAAATTTCGCATTATCATTCACGGAATGTTGCACAATATTCACTCCTATTTATGTTTTACATAAAACATGCACTTCTAGTGTTTGGACATGACGCTAACTACGATGTGCACACAGTATGCTTTTTTTCTATTCTGCAATTCCCGAGGTTTCATACGTGATACTGCACTGAAATACCAGGCCTTGCCAAAATGGAGGGGTCCAAGACTCCACACATTTACGAAGATATTCTCAACATAATTATAACAACCCGCAATTACTTCAAATGTGATTCAATCATTCAACTAATACAATATGAAAATAACATTGGATATACCATTTGATGTAAGAACTGCAAATTCAAAGGCCTTGTGATTTTTTTGACGGGTATCTTCGAACGGGACACAGATTCTGAGGGGTTCAAGTGGTTAATAAACATAAAATGAGTATTTTCCCAATATCTCTAAAGATATTTCATCACATGATTTTTTATGATAAACCTAAAGTATATTTCTAGAAAACCATCATACTTTGTGAGTTTCTGCCAGTAAGTGACAAGAACAGACTATAATTTGTGAAAATAAATGGCATAATAAACGCACTGTTTCTAGTAATCATGATTTATGGATGTTTACTGTTTTGTCATGGTTTGACCACCCCTTGGTTTGACCAAACAAAACTTGATAAAATCCTCCAGTAATATTTCCCTGGTTTGACTAAAATTTCATTTATTCATCATTGTTAATTATCTTGGACGTCAGTTTTGCCAATTGACTATCCATGTGCAGATTTTTTTTTCTGTTCTCATCAAATATTCCAAGCCCACTCATTTTTTATGAGTCCCCACTCCCCTAACCATTGTAATCCACTTTGATCGAAAAGATGTTTCATTTTCAGACACATTAATTTGTGCATTTAGTCTCATTATTTTACATATAATCATACAAGACAATTTAGTCGTCCCACCCGAATTCTTTGCACCAGAATGGTAGGCATTCATATTCCAACAACACTTGCTTATTTCTTCCTGCCTCTACATACACAATGCAGTGATGACTTATGATTCTTGAAAATGTCATATAAAACTCCTCAACCTGTTACTATAACCATGGACCTACTGCTATGACCAGAGAAGTACTTTCTGCATCCTCATGCTGTAAGCTATTATGCTGCTACAGGACCTATGCATTCACTGTAGATGTATACAACACTGTGAGTTCAGCATTCCAGACTTGCAAGTCAGTTTAAGAAAACAAACATTACATAATACAGTGCCTGGCAAGATTCCCAGATAATGATGACAGATTCATAGTGGTGGTTTCCTGGGGTGAGTGCTGTATCAGTGGCATCTCCTAATTGGATAAATACTGTACAAACACTGGGTTTTTTTCCTGATCAGGCCGTTTGTGGTCAGACCCTCGCGCAAGCGCTCGGGTTGGGCCCTTCGGGCCCAATTGGCAGCGAGTAGGGTCTGAGAATCAGACTAGGTCACACTTGGGTGCACGATATCAGGGGGCGGCGCTTCCATGTGCACGTGGAGTCTGTTTGTAAACACAAAGCTCGGTTTTCAGTTTCAAAGATATCAAAATTAGATTTTCAAGATTTGAAGATGCAGGTGCAGGCCATTGATGCAATATTCAAAACACTTATCCCTTGATTTGTTTGAACATCACATTAAAAGACCAGGAATTCTCCCTCCGTCAAGGCATTTAAGACCAAACTGGATTCAGTAAATATTAATAATCTTGTCGCTAAAGCACATTTCCGAATTTAAGCGTGTTTGGTGTTTGACCCTACCCGCACGTACGCGACAACCAGCAATGGTGATTGTACGTTACGGACAGATACAGATACAGAAAATAGTAATGTTTGTATAATAGAAAGTCGGGGGGAAACATGAAAAGTTAGTCTAACTTAAGAGTGAATATACAGACGGACAAAATAGATTGGAGACAGAAGCTCAAGAAGAGGAAGAAATGGCAATGAAGGGAAAGGACACTAACGGCTACCAAGTCTCAATTTCGAAACAAAAAAATATTGCATATCACTAAATGAAACACTGTTTTGTAATCAGGGTTGGCAATTTCCCGGGAAATTCCAATATTTCCCGCTCAGGTGGGAAAAACTGGGAAATACTGGGAAATGTTGGGAAGTACTCAAGATGTATAGGGAGGTACAGGGAAATACTAGAAAATACTTCAGAAACACCTGGGCAATACTTGAAAACTTTCAAGAAGTATATTTCATAGTATTTCCCTATATTTCTGACAATTTTCCATTTTCCTAAAAAATTATTGAGGCGGTATTTACCGCCAGTATTTCCCACTCGGGCCAACCCTGTTTGTAATACTACATTACTAACGAGGTGTGATGTCACTGGTAATCTGAGTTAGCGTGGCAAGACACGACGGCAACTGTAATCTCAGGCTATGCAATACCATGGCAACGTATATCTGGCCAATGAGAAAGTTTTTCCCTGTCACATGCGTTTGCGCGTGCTTCACGTACGCTCTCGCGCGCAAGTTTGCGTAACTTTGCCATCTGACGTACACGTGCATATCTTGGATTTGGTGTCGTCACAAATACAGACGCGCGTTTGGTAGAGGTGTCGCTGGTAACTATTCAACAAAACACTTTGCTGGAGCTCAAGTCAAGTTTAGAATAATATCGCACGGTCGGCAAACGCTAGAATGATATTCCATGAGATTTGAAGGGAAACTAACAATGCCCGGTTTGAGAAGCGTTGGTAAGTTGTTTCTGATGGCTGACAGCTAGTATATTCATACATGTAAGCTACACATTTCGATTTACGGGTAACGGATCTTGGGACCCAAAGCAGTTTCTTCTTTTCTGAACAACAACTACTTCTCTCTTTCTTTCTGATATTATACTTATTCGCTAATATTATGTGTAGTATTTAGTTTTGAGATTTTACATTTGTTGTTTTTTTTTCTGTTTTTTTTTTTTTGCATTTCCTGACATGCAGTTATCTGACATTGAATTACATCGTGCGGATTTCCATTAAAATACGTCTTTGACTTTGTGAACGTGCCTTCACATATTATGGTGCATTCCCACATTCTGGTCATCGGAAGAGAGAGGGGGTTCATGGGGTTTCATAAACTGACATTAATAAACATAAAAGGCATTAGTATAGATGAGTGAAAGTTTGAGAATAGTGGACATTGGAACTTTTCAAAAATGTTCTTTTATTATTATTTGTCAAATAAGAATAAAATGCATTTTCGAAAATTCCAAAGATCATTACATATTTGGAAACATTGCCAGGCATTATTAAACCGATGATTGTTTTGCATACGTGATCACATCATTTTCCTGAATGTTTATGCACGAATGCACCTAATTTACAAATTAAAACGTGTCAAAACTTGTTTTCAATATAAAAAAAGCAACCAATAATTTCAAAACATAATATTTAATAATATTTACTGATTTAATACAGACACGTGGACATTTTTCCTGGGGTAGAATAAAAATGTGTGTGTCCGAACCAAATCGAGAGTAGCTCACATAGAACAATGTCGTGTCACCAGTTCATAATAATCCAACGGACTCTCATCAATTAGTAATTTTATTAAAGATTAATTTTGTTCTATTTTTTCTCAAACTGTGAACTATATATGTTTCCTTGATTTCTTTCGGCTCCTGTTCAAAGCAATTCACTATCATCCTGGAATTTTTTTATTTCATTTCTTTGTGTTACTATCCCTGTTATCTTTAATTTTCAGCATATTGGTAATGTTGAATGATGCTGGGTTGCCATGGTCCTCAAAGAACCGTCGGCATTCTCTTGTTTGCATTCTTTCTTGCCACAGCCATTCCAGTCATTCCATTGTTGAATATTTCAACTGAAATCACGGTAGAATCCTATTAACAAGATATATTTTCAATAATTCCGTCACGAAGCATGTTCATTTATGATACCAATTTGAAGCGGGGAAGTGAAAACACACAGTTCTCCAAATACTGTGAAACTAACTACAATTTTGGCACATTTTTGTTCAAAAAGATTTCATTAACAACTATACACCGGCACATTGTTCTACTTCAGTTTTCGCTGTCTTACTTAATTCGTATCGTTTTATTGTATTTCACGTTTTAAAAACTAGAGGCCTTTTTTGATCATGTTCTGTTATAGCCGTTTGCATTCCTTTAATGAAACAGGAAGCGTAATATGGCTGTGGCGCAAGTTGCAAGCACAACTGCACCAGTTGTCTGTGACGCAGTGCAGGAGGGCGAGATCCAACCAGTGGCAACTCGAGACTCATCCACGTTGCTAGCAGACGCAGTCGAGTGCGCGTTGCTACGCAACGTCAAACTTTCAACCAATCAGCACACGCGTACGACCTGCGACGGCAGGCTGCACTCTATCGGAGGGGTGGACGAGAAGTGGACCAAACAACATGGCGTATGGTGCCGGGTGAAATCGCTCTCAATGGGACGATCACTGGATAACAATTACCGACTGGTATTTGACAAGGTAAATGCTGACTCCATTTAACAGTTGCCAATGTATTTATTTATTTATTTATTTATTTATTTATTTATTTATTTATTTATTTATTTATTTATTTATTTATTTATTTATTTATTTAAGATTTCTTTTACCAGGGAATTCCCATTCAGTGCCGAAAAGGCCTCCTTTCCAAGGGAGCCCTGGAATTGCAATAAAACAATACAAGTCAAATAAATATATTTCCAATTAAAAATGATTATACAATTACAAATATTAAACTACAAACACACAATACAAAAATATGATAATGTACGAATTATTCAAATAAACGAATAATCATAGACCCACGATTCAACACCCCCACCCTATTCAACTCTCTCCTCCACTTTCATCTCTCACCCCCCCCATTCCTTCACCCTACTCCGTATAGATTACATTCAGTTATGCTAGCACATACACAACAAACCTTTAAATTATCAATTAAACTCACTAGTTTGCATGTTCTTTTAAACAGCGACAGTGACGTCAAATTTCTGATACATGCAGGCAAATTATTCCAGATAACAGAAGCTCGATAATAAAGGATTTTTTTTTAAATATTCAGTTCTTGGTTTGATTACTTGAAGTGGACAATTCAATGTAATTGGGAAATAATACAGTATTATATGAAAACAATGCTGATTCTCCTTGCCTTACTTTTGAACATATTTATCTATAGTGTTTTCTTTTAAATATGTAAATCGATTGTTTTATGTATCAATTCATTTATTTTTATTTTTACTCATTTATATAATGTCTTACACATGAATATAAGTATTTATTTGTTTATGTACTCACACACCCATTAATTAAAAAATTACATTTGTTTATATAACTGTTTATTTATCTATATTAATTTAATATTTGGGAAGGATTTCTCATCCTCGGAAGAGAATCGCACACATTTGAAACTATGGCGGAGGCGAAATAGAAGACACAAACGTAGCATCAAACTTAATGAGTAAGTATAAACAATTATGCATACTTGATTTAATTCGACTCAATTTAAAGTCATTTTGCTTATAGTAAAAAGTACAAGACTACATACAGATACAATCTTAACAAGTTTGCAGTGGGGAGTCAAATTAATAAATCAGATCATCTTGGGAGTTTTGACCCCAAAGTATGAAAACACTACTTGACATGAACTAAACAAAACTATTCGAAAAGAGCAAGGTAAGAAACTGGAAGAAACTAAATATAGAGGAAGGGATGACATTGGGCGAGTTTTCCTCGTTTGATATTTGCTTTTTTCCCAAACATTAAAAAAACATTTTTTGGCAGCGGTGCTGCTAGCGTATTAATTATATCAATACCCCCTTTTTTATTCAGACAATGTCAGAATGTACACGAGTATTGAAAGTCGAGAACCCGATCCCACGATTTACTCAATTTTTGACACCATAAAAGATGTACTCGCGTATACATCTACTGCCAGGGAAACATATATATGACTGATCTACGCATTTTTGATATATATTTTATTGTTGGATTTTATAACTCAACTTGCACTCGATCAAACAAAGTCACCATCCATCCGTCTTTCACACATCCCGACTCCAAGAATTGCATAGAAGTTGAACGTCTACTGGATGGTATTAATTTGGTATAGTTACTGTCGACGCCATGCCCAGATTTTTTTCCGGGAAGAGAGGGAGGGGTTCAAGACCATCATTACCGATCAAACTATTCAAAATCTAAAATTAGAGAGAAAAAGAGGCATTTGAAAAAAATATAGGGAACAACAGCCCCCCTCCCCCCCCCCCCTCGCTGCGGACAGCCATAGTTACTGTATACACTGGTTTCCTTGTACGAACATTCCTCCAATCTACGGCAAAATCGTCAAAAGAGGATTGAGATATCAGGGAATGAACATCTATTCATTAGAACCTGCACTATTTACAAATACACAAACTATCTTCCTCTGGAATAAATTGAAGATGGCCTTGCGTTTACCTCAAACATTCTGCCGG
The DNA here is from genome assembly GCA_001188425.1 of Eucidaris tribuloides. NCBI lineage: Eukaryota > Metazoa > Echinodermata > Echinoidea > Cidaroida > Cidaridae > Eucidaris > Eucidaris tribuloides. The sequence continues at coordinate 65,852 of JZLH01S0084631.1, read as the reverse complement.
TAATCAAAGAGAAACATAACTATTATTAAATGTTTTATGAATATAAAGCTTGTGACACTGGCGATAAAAGTAATGATTAAATAAACTGTAAATCTCTGGTGGCCCTAAAAGGTAATTTTCCCGCGTTATTCTGCTGGGCTGACCGGTATTAACCCACATATCTTTTAAAATAACCTATCAGACAGCGTCAGGTTCACAAGCGTGGCCATATTAACATGATTAATCTACTTTTCGATTCTCATGTGTGCATCATATACTGGTTAGGCCAGCAGAAAAAAAAAATCACGACGGAAGTCGTCAAATTTGCAACCGCCTCAGAGGTTGAGTGACCCATTTTTCTCATCCAATCCCCCAAATCATCTTCAATTCAAATGATAATGATTCTTACGTATTATCAAGATAAAATGATGTTTTAGAAAAAGTATATAAATCACATATTTTCCCATTTTATTTGTGTTCAGGAGAATGTTTCGGCTGCTGGCTTTGGAGCGTGAATTACGGAACCAGGCGAAACAGATGGAAGACAAAATCTCTTATTTGAACGAACACAACAACCAACTACTTACGAAAATCAAGACGTTCCACCAAAATACTGCAAATAATGAGAATAAAATAGGTAATAATCCAACAAGGTACTTTTAAAATTGCAATTTAAATGCCGCTGGAACCAAACTGATTGAAATAGATACACGCTAAACACCGACTAGAGTGTATCACCTGGCTGAAAGGATTTGTCTTGAATTTAAATCAAGCATGAACATACCAGGAGTTTATTTCTCTCCAGCCCCGAGGGAAATTGATCCCATGAAAGCTATACAACAAATTTATCTGTCACGAGACATACTAATGAACTTACTTTTAGAACAGGTCAACTTTCGACTACAAAATTTTCACAGTAGAATCCTTGCATAGTTTACTTGATTCTAGAATATTACTCCAAGTTCAGGACTACCCCCAATCATAGACTCTCTCCCCAGGAGAATCATGTTTTATATCGTTTGTGTTCTTTTTTGCTATTTGCGTGTGTGCCAGTGGAAGACACCATGTCGTTGCGCCACCGTACGTGTTTTTTCCTGCTTGTCTACTCTTGGGGATTTCAGGATTACCTCAATTAAACATTTGTGCAAGATAAAAAGTATACTCTCGTATATTTCACAATTGTCATGAGTTTCGCTTAACACCGGAGTGTGTCGTCTTAGATGTTGTACTTCGCACATTGTAGATACTCATCAATTTTCAGAGCAATTTTCATTTTTTTAATCCCCCTACCCCCTACCCCTACCCCCTACCCATAACCCTAACCCTCCTCCAACGCTTTGGTCCATTCAGCTGCAGCTCAGAGGAAAGAGCGTGCCATGGCAGCCGAGATTAGACGAGCAAGGAGGGAAGCAGCGAAACTCAAAGGAACACTAGAACTGGCCAAACTCCAAGTCACAGCCCAACAGGAGGTATTGGACAGTAAAGAAAATGACGTCATCAAACTGGCGACCAGACAAGTTGAACTCTGCGACAAGATACGAGAACTGAAGACAAAATCGATTCGTTGACTATCAAGGTATAGAAAATAATTTGTTCCACAAATTATACATGTAGAATCAATGTTTAAATAAAGTGGTGCAGTGGCGTAGTCGGGATATGTCATCATATTTTCCTCGATTGACCACAAAAAAAAATCTGGCACTAATTCAAATTGACAAAATTTTGAATGTCATCTTCAGAAACGAAACAGGAAAGTCAAATTCGGAAAAGCTTCTCATCGGCGTATGGGTTCTCGATGACGTAATTTTATTTTAACCAACTATACGCGTCATTTTTGCGCGTATAGTTAGCAGATTCAACCGTACTTTACAAAACGTTTCCCTTTTATCCGACAGAACGAAAAGTTGGAAAACGAACTCGATGACAACCTGTCCAGGATTCCATTTCTCGACGAAAAATCATGGTCTCCGGACGTCAAGGAGCTAGAAGCCAAAAACGAAGAATTGTTAGCAGAGCTTGACGAAAGCCGTGATAGAGTGTCGACACTAGAGGGCACAATACGAGATGCAGATCTGCTCCGAGAACAGGTATATCCTCAATTCCTGTTTTCCTCTTCTCCAAATTTTCTTTCTTTCGCCTCATCTTCACAAATACTATTTAATGTGTAGTTAGTTGTATGATAGTTTGATCAAACACTTTAACGTTACCAGGTATAAGAAAACAGTGTCATATTAGTGGGTAAGCCCGCGATCTTTCGTGTAAGTGTTGTTTTTGTTTTGTTTTCTTTTACGGTTCGGCTCATGGGTTTAAGGTAAGGCCTAAATTTTTCCGTTTTACAAAATCAAAATTCCGTTTTTCAAATTTTCCATTTTCCGCGATTTTCCGCGTTATTCAAAATCACGTATATAAACACCACATATTACCCAATACTTGTAGGACTACAGCTCAGAATTAGTTAAATGGAGCAGCCGTAGTCATGGTAGTGACAAAGACGGCCGGCAGAGGGGCCTACAGAGGAGTTTTGCTCTGTTGCTAGGGTCATTTAAGTTACTTTATAGTCTAATGCTTGGTAATGGTATTATTTAGTTGAAGAATTATTTCAGACATTTTAATATTTCTTTATTTTGCAATTTACCACCAATTTTAGCTTCAACATTTCATGATTTCGCATTTTCCGCGTTACACTTGCCATTTCCGCGATTTTTCTCCGTTTTCCGTATCGCGGAAAAATGGAGGCCTTAGTTTAAGGTCCATTAGCCATTTTGCGAAGTCGAATGTTTCTGGTAGAAAGATCCTCAGCACTTTATATAACGTACTACCAGGAGGAGGGGAACTGGAAATGTGATGTAGTGGCACATTCAACTAAGGGGGTGTAGAAGCCCCTCTCTCTGCTGTTTAGATATTGCTTTACTGGATCAAAAGGAATCCAAAATTCACCATCGTTACATGTTTGATTCGGCAGTTATGTATTGTTTCTGTGTAAGGAATGTGATATCGCGAAAGATATATAGATACAAGAAGCTATAAAGATATATAGATATAGATAGATTGATGGACGGATAAATAGATAGGCAGATAAATGAAGAGATATAGATTGATAGATCGATATTAAGATGGACAGATAAATAGATGTTATTATTATTATTATTATTATTATTATTATTATTATTATTATTATTATTATTATTATTATTATTATCATTATTATTATTATTATTATTATTATTATTATTATTATTATTATTAGTAGTAGTAGTAGTAGTAGTAGTAGTAGTATCATCATTATTATTATTAATATTATTATTGTTGTTGTTTTGTTGTTGTTGTTGCTGTTGTTATTATTATTATTATTATTATTATTTATTCATTTGGCATCAAAAACACATTTGTATAATATGAAAATGCAAATATTTTTAAAATAGGCTGTTTTGTGCACTCCTCCAAGATGCCAGGACAGAAAAAAGCAATTCTAGATCACTATTACCAACAGGCCTTTCTTTCCGACTTGGAGGAGTGCACTCTTGAACAGCTTAAATTACAATTACAGTCATCTATAAACAAATTTAAAAATACAATACAAAATGTTATCATAATCCGAATAAATAAACATACAAATCGGGAACATATTATTAAAACCAGATGAAGTAGATTAATGTATAGTTTACAAAAAGGGCAAGAAAGTACACAGTATTTTATAAAAATATAAGCATATTGATTCATTGTATGATATGTATAAAATATATCAATATGGTTGAATTTCAAGGCAGTATCGTTGTGTGCCCATACAGAGGCCGCCTATGCAAATGCCGCTAACTGTATTCATTATTATATTAGCGGCCATTGCGCAGACACACGACACACAGCCAACGGCCCCTGCATAGGTACACGATGATATGTAAAACAGATTTTGTCAGGCAAAATATATATATATAACACAGGAGATAACATGATTCAAATGTTGTAAATGTGTGGCATGTGACTAAGTAAAAAAAAATAAAACTGATTAAAGACGAGTACATGTATCATAAATCAATTAAATTAGATATATCTCATAGAATTGAAATAGAATATATATTGCATATAGTGGATATGGTTTGAAGGCTAATATGGCATAAAAATGATGATTAATTTTGTGACTTCGTTCAACAGCAATCAAATTCAAAAGGTAGTAAATTTGTAGCAATAAACGAATAGTTATGTTATCAGCATACTATGATCTTGCCATACCTCAATATTCAGTCATAGTGTGAGGGAAATTGTCCAAAGTATTTTTTTTTCTCTTTTTCTTTTCTCTTTTCTTCATTGTTTAATTTCTTTTTGCTTTCTATCATCTCTATACTGATAAATTGCTTGTTCTTCAAAAGAGCCGTTCGGGCAATACTCAATGCTCACCCAAGAGTACCAGTGACCCACTTTTTCATAAATTGAATTTTCTAAAATTCCCCATTTATATAAATTACAGGTGGGTTCTTTCATGTACATGCATGTAAACAAGTTATTGCCATCTATTTTCAACAAATTATTTTGTATCTAATTCAAAATACATTCGCACAACACAAGGCAAGCAAAAGATTTCCATATTTCTCATTAAAATACAAAATTTCTCGTGATTCAATCAATTTATCGGACCAAAATCTGGAATATGTATGTCTGTAAACATACAAAATTCTCCATCATTATCGGCCTTTAAAAGAAAATATAAAATTGAACTCTGTAAACTGTGAATCCTATCTTGCCGAATCTTGCCTGCCTGCACATTTTGTTCTTGCCTTGTGTTAAATTCCTTACAGTATAATTTATCAATGTAACTTTGAAGTCCTCCATGAAAGGTCAATGACCTATGTGGGCTCCACCACTATCAGTTTCATGATGTGACTTTTTTCTTTCTTTCTTTCTTTGTTTAAGTTGCTATGTTCGTCTGTTTATGTATACGCATTGAGTTTATCCATGTATTTGTTGTAGTCAATTTGCATATATTTCTTTGTATTTTGTTTTTAACTGAATGTGGAAATAAATAAATTCAATTCAATAGATGGATAGATCGAAAGATAGGTGGACAGATATATGTAGACGGATAAATGGATAGATAGATTGATGGATAGATAAAAAAATTGATTGAGATAATAATCGATAGATGGACAGAAAGATAAATAGATAGATAGATAGATAGATAGATAGATAGATGGATGGATAGGTAGATAGATAGATGGATGAATGGATGGACAGATAGAATGAAAGGAAGCTAAAGCTAGATAGACATATCACGATGGTGAACAACACAATTATTGCCTCACAATTTCTCTACCTCTCGTCTTCAAAGTCCGACTTGAGACAAAAAGCAAGCGAGCTGACATCGGAAGCGGCCAAGATGAACATCCGATATCGAGAGAGCCAGGAGAATCTTCGCCTTAAGTCCAGGACGCTGGACGAAACCGAACAGGAGAAGACCAGCCTCTCCAGAGAAAGTGAGAAACTTCGAGCACGCGTTGATGCACTTAATGCCGAAATCAATGACAAGGATCTCAGGTGAGAAAATTTATATAACTTGATTTAAGTTGATTGAAAGGTTTGGAATACTTCCGTTTTATAGTTTAACGATAAAGTCTTCTAGAATTGAATGACAAAGTAAAGAAGAATGTAAAACATTATTTCCTGTACCATCCTTCTATCTTAGTAAAACCATTATCAAAATGACGATCACTTGAATCTGTAAAACCTATTTTTGTTTTTGATAGTTGTACAAAATTCCCCTGGAGGCTGGAGAGGGGAGGGGGGGGGGCGTTAGCCGGTTCAGCCTCCTGACTCAGGCACTGGCGGCATCGTTTATGGTTGTTTAATCTGTAGCCGAGGAAGAAATGGTTTCGTATTTTTGCTTAAACACTTTTCCAGTATCCAACGACATCTAGATGAAAAGGATCGCATCAGACAGTTAATGCAATGCCTGCGACAAATGGTGGAAAACAAGATAGACGTCTTCTCGAAGAAGAGATCAACAAAGAAGTCGACGACGAAAGAGACAACCCTCGTAGGATGTGATGAAAATAAAAATGACGATGAGGAACGGGAGGAGGAGCAGGAGGATGAAGACAAAACGAACATGACCCTCCTGTTGGAGGAGATGACGAAGATGGCGACGAGAATTCATGAATTCGAGTGTTTTCTCTGCGTCGATGAGCTTGATTCGTTGATTCAGGTAAGGTCATTTTTGATCTGTTGACTCACTCGATAAGCTGTCCACACCATCGAATGGATGTGTGAGGGCTTCTGCTTCACAACTACTTGTCAAATTTCTCTATCTTTTGTCAGTTTATTAGCGATAGTTAGTGAATGAATTTTTGTTTTGCTATAGTTCCCAGTGATAGAGTGAGAGTCTATCCATTGGCATGTTTTGTGGTCGATCTTTGCAGGGACCGATTCCATAAATATTACCATAGAGGAAAATTTGTGGGTATCTTTCATGGTGCATTGATAGCCATGACCAAAATATCTTAGTATCCATGTGGCGATTCTATCATTAATGGTTTCCTCAACGTGTAGGGTTTTTCTTATTGAAACAGGGGCGGTGTCACGGGGGGGGGGGAGAGACCGCTCGCCCCTATTGATGTTCATTTGACTAATCGGATGATGTTTAGCTTGTAATTTGGCAATTTTGGCGTAAAAAATATTCCCGACAGATTTTCGTTCCGTAAGATTTTACCCTGGCGCGGCCCCTGTTGAGAAATACAACTATTATGTAGGAGATCGTGTATCCACACAAGTGATGATTTCGCTGAGTTAAATGGCATCTAATTACACTTCAATATACATTAATCTTTCACAACTTCTTTCTCTCTCAGCGAAAGGGTGATGATACCTCAGACACGGACGACGAAATTAGAAAGATCGGTAGCGACGGTTATATTACGATGGAGCAAATATCGGAAGTCAAAATTTTGCAAATGGGAAACGCTCGGTGTACGGTGGGTGGAAGGGAAAACGCGAAAGGACGAGTGGCTAGAACAATTGTTCCACGAGAAGGAGGAGGAGGAAAAAGAGGGGCGGGAGGCGGGTCGGCAGTGGAGCGAGGAAGAGGGAGCTTAGAAGACATACTTCCGAAAGATCATCACCTCGTAACAGGTGCAGGAGGAGGGCAGATGTTTTATATGGGCACCGAGGAGAGAGATCCCTCATTTCAGAGGCTCGACGTCAATGCACCGCACAAACAACAGGACGTCATCCGCACAGTGTCTGATCTTCTGATGGATAAATGGTGTCTAGAAGGTCAGGTAAAGGTAAGTCTTGTTCGCTTTCGTAAAAACCCGTAAATGCTGATTAAAGTCCAAGTGGTGATTTGCTCGAGTGGTTTATCCGCTAAAGAATTTTTGTGGCCTCCAGTGCAATTCTTGGCTGATTTTTTTGCTGGGGGGGGGGGGGTATGATGGTGAAAACATAGGGCAATTAAGTAATGAATATTACTCAAAGGGCAGAAGAAATTGTTCCATTTAGTAATTACCCGTAGTTTCATTTTCTTTCTGCCCTGAGAATGTGCGTTTAACATTATTCACGATTAAATGATAATATCTCATCATCTTGATCACCATGCGTCTTCTTTAACAACACCCCTTCTTCACTATCTTCAGGCACTAGCCGACAACGAGCAAGCCCTGACCGCCGCAAAACGACGGATTTCCGTTCAGCTCGAGGCTGCGACGCGAGAGTTGGCCTGTTCGTCCAGCGACCCGAAATGCAACACGATGTCAGACAGTGGCGACAGACTTGCCCCTCGAAGATGAGATTACGCGCTTGGCGCGTATGGTCGAAGAGATGCAAGAAAGCAGAAGCCACGAGGACATTGTCAGAACCGAACTAGAGGTACTGATTAATATCGTCCTGAACACATTTCATAGGGAAATTTGCGTAGGAATGATAACGCGTTTTATGATTTTTATCTACATTTCCCTTTTCCCTCTTTCCCCCGTTGCCAATTTCTTTTGTTCGAACAAACCTGGGAAAATGTCTACACCCTTACCAAATTCAGTTCGCTTCAATCTCGCTGCATGCTGATGGTGCCGGTGGTGGCAATGGCACATTAAAGGCCAAGCATCTCTTTTGCACGCCTAAAACTTTACATTATGAAATACACTGACATATCGAAGGAAATACCATTTGAGAACCTTTAGCAAAGTATAGGAGCTAGAAACTCAGCGTTAGTGGAATTATAGTGACCGTTAGACTCTGATTTGAATTTTTGTCTCGCGAGACAAAAGAAAACACCTATACCATAGAACGTACACTAAACGGCCATTGTTTTTTTTAATATTTGTCAAATTCGAGGTAATTACTGATCCACAGATTTCACAGACATGTCCTTCATCAATAGCCTACGCAGGTTATGCTTTTCTGTCTGCGGGGATGTGTGCAAATGAGATCCCCTACCTTTAAACCCCACTGCCCGATAGTAGGAAAGCCGAAAACATCGAGAACATTATCACAACAATTTTCAAAGATTAAACCAGCGTACATTTTCTTCTGTATTAGTAATAATTATCTCACTCTTAACTCAAATGCTAGATAGAGGTGAAGAGATGGAAAGACAAAGCCCATGCCTTAGAGAAAAGTAAGAAAAAGCTGGAGGAAGAAGTTGGTGGGTGGATGGAGACGGTGATGGAGATGGGGAGAGCTAAGACTTCCTTGGAACAACTTGTGGAAGAACAGACGAAACGGGTAAGACAGATAATATGGCCCTTGAAAAAGATATCTTATATATCAATGGCGTAGCCAGGAATAACAAAAATGGGGGAGGGGTGCCAGGTGTTTTAATTTTAAAATGGGGGGGGGGGGGGTTACAGTATCCTCCTACTTATATTAGTGCATCATGAGGCATATTTTTTGTTACGGTTTGTATTTTATATATTGTGGCGGATGTGTGTGTGTGTGGGGGGGGGGGGGGTATGAAGCGATAAAAAGGAAGGGTCGAGAAAGAGAATATGTTTTTTTGTATTCGCAAGACGCTGGACCGATGCTATGGTATTTATTTGGGAAGTAAAACATGCGACTACGTCCGGGAAAAGAGGGGGTGGGGGTAATGGGAGGAGGTCCAACTGGTGAAAGAGTTTTGAGACAATATAACAGTAGATTGATTAGAACCCGTGGAAGACAGAGCCTCTGCATCAAAACGGTCGGGAGATCTTACAAAGTAAATTTAACGTAAAAGGAATCCGCCCACAGGGACGGGAGAGGAAAGTGCTGTTTGTTATTTACCTTATTTTTTTAAAAAGAATTCTGATCATATCATAAAATACTGAATGTATTTGCTTTCACGCAGATCAAGAAGTTGGAGTCGGCACAATCGAGTGGAGAAACCTTACCCAACAGCCGACTACAGAAGGCGCTCTACATCGAAGTAAGTGTGAAAGGAAACCATACGCATAGTTTCCCTATTTTAGTGCCACAATGTCAAAGTGATGGAAGAGAGAGAGAGAGAAAGAAAGAAAGAAAAAAAAACAAAACAAAAAAACCTTTGTGGGTTCGTGCCTAGTCTGACTACCAGACTATTATTCTGGAATCATCAGCCAAAAACTGTCTCCATCATAATGAACTTAAATTGAACTTATAATGATTTAAACACCAAATTTTTGCTCAATAATTCAGCTAAAGAAAAATACATATAAATATAGTTTTCAAAATAAGGGATTCGTACGCCCCACGATGAGCCCAATACGGGGCAATTTGCACAACGTGTTAACGGTGTTTTGTCTCAAGGATTCCTTTATGAGTATTTTATTACAATGTTACGAACATTGAATTTTCAATTTTTATCACACGGCCCCAGAGAACGAGCCTTCGAGCTGATAAGGGCTTTTATCCGTGTGTCAATCACCTAAGGTTCTCGAGACTAAAAATACGAAGGGTAAGCGACAATTTTCACGCACTCGCCTTCGTATCTGTATGTGTGTGTGTTGTGTGTGTGTTGTGTGTGTAGGTTTGTGTGATTATGTGTGTGTGTGTGTGTGTGTGTGTGTGTGTGTGTGTGTGTGTGTGTGTGTGTGTGTGTGTGTGTGTGTGTGT
>JZLH01S0084631.1:30558-46115 GCA_001188425.1 Eucidaris tribuloides | reverse complement strand
GGGAAGGAGTGGGGAGAGAGTAAGAAGAAGAAGAAGAAGAGAGAGGGGGAGGGAGAGGAGAAGAAAGAAGAAGAAAGAAGAGAAAAGGAAGAAGAGCGAAAGAAGAAGAAGAAGAGGATGAAGAAGAAGTGAGACGAGAAGAAGAAGAGAAGAAGAAGAACGAAGAAGAGAAGGAGAGAAGAGAAGAAGAGAGAGAAGAAGGGAGAAGAAGAAGAAGAAGAAGAAGAGAAGAGGGAGGAGAAGGAGAAGAAGAGAAGATATTAAGAAGAAGAAGGAGGAGGAGGAAAGAAGAAGAAGAAGAAGAAGGAAGAAGAGAAGTAAGAAGACAGAAGCAAGTAGCAGAAGCTAGTTCTGGCTTTCCAAGAGCAAGACATGTCCTTATTTCCTACGAAATTAGGCCACAGCATCAGTTAACTGTCTTGACTAAGATATTTTCACTGAATTGCGACTGCGTGCACATAGGGGGTTGCTTCGCACCCGCACTGCTACTCGGAGGGGAGAAAAAGTCATGCAATTGGTCTGGAATCGAACTAGAGAAGAAGAGAGAACGGAGAAGAAGAGAAGAGAAGTAACTAAGAAGAAGCAGTGGAAATAAAAAGAAGAAGCAAAACAAGAGAGGAATAAGAGATGAGGGAGAGAGGAGGCGAGATGGTGGGGGGGGAGCGGGAACGGGACAATAATCAACCAAAGCAACTTAACACTCCGTAAAGATATTAATTCATTGTTGTCGTTACTTTGTTTTTGTCACCACGTTTTCATCTGGAAGCAAGCTCATAAATCATTTTCATTTTATTTCATACACCAAGTTGCAAACATCAATGAAGAAGGAGAAGGTGATGAACCATAGTTAGAAAAGAATCGAACAAGAAAATTACAGCTCTTAAATCTGAAGTGGTCTTCTATCCTGCTGGACCAAGTGTTAATTAAGTTAAAAATAGATATGACGATACTCAATGCAAGACAATCAATCGTTTTTTAAGTGCAGTTTTTCGATGGTTTAGTTTCGACCTTTCGAGACAAACTACAGAAGAATTAGTAGCTCGAATGGTAAAACAGAGACACCTATTTCTAAATTTCCCTTTAATAAAAGATGGGTGATGTTCGTCAAGTTCGTTATATGGTTATCACGAATACTAGGGCTTCGTTTTTGAAAACATATATGCTTCATTATTGTGAAATTGGCGGTAGGGTACTTGACCTTGTCGGAACGTAGTAACGAACAATTGGGAAAACGTACCTTTGCAATAACGGACATCAAACTCATGAAACTACCAGTAAAAACACTGTGTTTAAAATAAAATATGCTCTAAATAACTGCCTTACTCGTTGTTTAAGCCTGTCGCCTAACAACATTGTTTAAAACTTTTTAAAACACAATTGCTGCTGGAATCCGTCTTATTTCTATAGCCATACTGGTTAAAATTCGACGAGCTGTTGTCTAATTCTATACCAATATTCGTTTAAAAGAAAGATGTTACGACAGGTTCTTTAAAAAAACAATGTTGTTAGAGTGACAGGCTTAAACAACGGTAAGCAGTTGTTTAAAATATTTCAAACAGCGTTTTCACTTTTTATGGTGTTGAAATGTCAACCCCATGAGTATTTTCTTTTTTAGACACGGGCATAATTGCTTCTAGAGGTTTTCAGTTCAACGAGAGAGTTACAACGAGAAAATTATTGAAAATATCAAAACTTACTTCACTGATGTAACGTTAATTAAAAAAATGGTTTACAGTTGTATCAGTGATACAGACAGTCTGTAGTTTGGTTGACAATTAAATTCAATATAACAAAAGATAGTAAATTTCATAACTGTGTATTTCAATGTGTTTTACTAAATATAATGTTGTGTGGGGATCTAAGAGAAGGGATGCTTGTCGACCAATACCGCTGTGTGACAGATTAAAAATGAAATTCAATAGGAGATATAAAAATGTGCATGCTAAATATCGTTCTTGTCGTTTACATTTTATTTTGGCAGATCCCCCAGTCCACGACTGACAATGGTGACTTTTGACGAGGGAAATTGACACCGAGGGTCATCGAAAACAATAAGAAGCACAAATTTCTGGACTCGTGCGCGCAAAAAACATTTCGTGTAGGAGTTCACCTGAACGTTCAATACTTGTAAATTAATTTGAAATGATTTGTTATTCCGTGTAAGTCATCAAAATTAATATGACTATAATATAAAAATGGAATGAAGTAGAATACTAAGGACGCATTGCAGCTCGCAAATCGACCAGAAGTCAGCTTATTCCTCTTTTTGTATACTACTTATCTTATCAAAATGAATGCTGCATATCACCTATTTTAAACTGGTTATCAATCATGTTTTCACATGTTTTGGCCTTTTACTTTTCTGCCAAATATTTCACTTCCATGGTAATCACGAATTACATGTACTGTGTTGTAACGTAGGTGTTGCTTCGGAATGATGTAATAATTGGACATTATTTAAAAAAAGGTTAATACGTGAACAAAACAATGTTGGGGTTAATCAAACTGCTTCACTAAAAATATGTTTGTAAAATAAACGCATTTTATGCTATACTAATTTGGAAGTGGTTTATTTGCGTTTGATTCACGTTGTATCGCACGTGTGAGTATCAGTAGATGGTGTGCTTAATGTGAGTAGTTTTTTGATATGCAATAGGTATACAAATTTTATGATATGTTTGTATTTGTTCACATTCAGATTGAATATATTAAAGTACCTAGTTTATACCTATCGTTTATACCGTACAGGAATGAGACCAATTTTGAATTTATTGTGCAATTTTATAAAAAAAAAAATGAGAAATTTACAGAATATAATAATATCGTAAATAAAAAACTGGGATTGTGAAACAAAAGTACACATTTATGTAAATTCAGTAATGGAAAGCGAAAGACTCTAATATGAACACGTTTTAGGAAACTTAACCATGAGTATAAGGATCATACTTATTTCTTTTAAAGCAAATCTAGACACAGTGAATTTCAGATGGGGGGGGGGTAGTCAAAAGGAATTTAGATTTGTTCTAGCAAAGCTGTTTTAGCCTGTATAAAAAAAAGAAGTGTATATATACCCCGCAGCTGGTAACAGATAACTATTTTTCTATTCGATACCCCTATGCCAGTAGCCAATCATAAGGAGTCTTACATGGGAGTGTTACTCCCACGCACATTACGTATGCGGGTTTAAAATTCATGGCGCTTGCGTGCGAGCTCGAGCGTACGTGACGCCAGCTGCCTTACGTTACATGTACATGACATTGATCGCGAGGATGCAGCTCCCAAAATCCCCGCAAATGGCGTCAGATTCAGATCGGTAAGTGTGTCTACTTTTCATCTGTTTCGCCATATTAGTATTATTCTATTGTACATTAAATTGACATACTACAACAGCATTCCGAAGCAAATTTGTTGGTATATAATGGCAAGCAAGAGTGAGGTCAGCCTGACCTTATCAAGCCTACCTGGGGTGGCATAGTCCCGCGTACTGTGATTTATGTATGCTACAGATAACCCGAAATTTGTCACTATCCTTGCGGATTAGTCATGGGGTGTCTATTAATGTCTGAATCAAATGACAACTTAAAACATGAAATCTCCAAAGAACCCAATTACTGCGGATGATTAAACAAAATCAATCCACACCAAAAAATGGCAGCTAGTGATATAAGGAGAAATTATCGCAGGTTCCCAAACGAAATGCGGTTACGCAGTGTTTTATTTTCCTAACATCCCCCGCAATTTTGGGACCGCAAGAGAAAATGTGAGTTACAGTTAACAACAGCGGGGAACCCTAGTGATAATTTTTTTCTTGGGTAACCCGCTTCGGGGTATAGCACGTCAAAAACGTACCATTGCGCGACCAGCTGCGGGGTGAATATCAACAGTCTTGTTGTTATAGTTACGAGTTGCCTGGAAGTATTTTTTATGTTTAAGCTTCATTCCTATAATCAAAGTCTTAGAATTTATTTTCTATATTCTTTGATGGCAGGCGTTCCACCCATCCTATACCCATCACGATGAGTCACGCCCATGTTCCCGCGTTCAGGCAATATGTACATCGGAGACTGTTGGATGCTCACGAGTCTACCAAAACGAAACCTTGAACGCAGTGTTCCGGGAAGAAGAAGAGCCAAGTCTAGATTAAATGGAAAATGGTGTTACTCTTGTGCCACCTCGGGTGCCACTTTTACTTTGAATGGTGCAGTAAAAGGCATTATGTTTCGGAGTAGTCGTCCATTTATCTGTTCGGCTATTGGGGAAAAACAGCAAAACGAGAAATTGTACAGAAACAAGGACTAAGGGTGAAACAAAAGGGCAGGACACAAAACTTGTACTTTGGACCAAATCTTTGAATGGTCAGGGGTCATACATCAATGAACTAATTTTCAAAAATGTCCTTCACCTGTAAGTATGTGGGTGAATTGTTTATGATTATAAATTGGTGATGTGAACTCAGAACTTTTTATCCAGACATGTCAGTTTTCTACCTTTACGTTTGCGGTTTTATGAATATTAATGGAGTAGAAATGTCTTGAAACAGAGGAGTCCTAGAATAAAGTGCACTATAACTTTTTTTTTCAGAAATAAAACGAACTTTCCGGGAAATAGATATTTCTATCTTTAATTTGTGCTGCAGTATAGTAAAAAACGATATTTAAAAAGAAGAAAATTCTTTTGAGTCGCACTCTCCACTTCTTTGCAGAAAGTCTGTTTAAAGTATTTATGAATATAATAGAAGGATGTTTAATCAAAACAATCTTACAGCGAAGTGCACTCGGAACCTTTTTTCAGAAATGAAAACTGACCTTTTTGTTTGGAATTGTCTTTTTGCATCTATAAGTCTATTTTGAAGTATTTATGAGTGTAATTAAGTAAAACAGTCTTCAAACAAAAGGTTGTTAGAGTGAGGCACAGTCAGAACTTTTTTCAAAACTGTATTTTTCTTTTCGCAAAGTCTGTATTGAAGTACTTATGACGACAGTTTTATAGAATCGTCTTCCAACAGAAGAATCTTCACATGTACTTACAACTGTTTTTAAAGCTGGAAACTAATTTTTTTTTTCGAGTATTTCTTACAAGTTTGGTTAGTTTTTTGTAATTATATTTCACTATTTGGCAGACGAATGTTTTCCGGTATAAGAGTCTATCCATTTGTTCATCCGTCACACTTTTTTGATAGATTCCAATGAACTTCTTAACATCAATTTTGTAGGATTAACCGGTTAAACTTTGGTTAATAGGCGTGAGATCACTGAACTATAATAGGAGGCTGAGAAAAGTTATAAAAAAGAAACGCCTTTCACGTGACACGGACAGAATCTAAGACATCGGAGATCATTTTCTGTTAAAAAGAAATACTCATATAGTTGTGTATCTTTTTGTTTTTAACTTTCTAGATTTTAGCATGCATTGCTTTCCATTTAAGATTGTATTTTATCATTCGTTGAGTAAGTTACAAGTCTTTATTGGTCAAATTTAGGGTTACATTATATTTTGTCACCAAGCTATTTGCATAGGTATGTAAATTTACATTATCTTCGAAGAAACAGTTCAGTTCATATTGCAAATTCATTGGCATTAAACTTTTGAGTTATATGCATTGACAATAAATGTCTTATGTGTTAAATTCTTGTAAGTCATTTGTCTTTCCGAATCCTCAATACAATCTTCATTGATCTACAAACATACAATTCATTTGTCTAGGTATATCAATCTAACGTATGTTCATTGTGCACTGACCGCACTATTTGCTCATAGTGTAATGTTCCGTGATTTGCTAAACCTACTTGATTGCAGTTTTCTCGCAAATTCACATAAACTTCACAGAACAGATAACAAAATTAAGGAAAAGCTGGATTACTGAGTTGTATAATTAAGGGGAGCTTTTGTTTTACTTGCTTAAAAACATAAATTGCTGCTAACTTGGTAAGGTTATACGTAGAACACGGCCGGAGGGAATGTTGGTGAGAGTATGTAAATTGACAAGTCGTTAAGTACGAAATACATCCTTTCATTTGTGTTAAATCATATATCAGAGAATGTAATCATTCAAAATTTGTCTGACACAAAAAAGGGCACATACGGTATGTGTGTGTACGTGTGCTTGTTTGTGTGTGCGTGGGTGTTTGCTGTTTGTGCGTGTGTGTGTGTGTGTGTGTGTGTGTGTGTGTGTGTGTGTGTGTGTGTGTGTGTGTGTGTGTGTGTGTGTGTGTGTGTGTGTGTGGTTGGACGGGGGCGGGTGGGGGAGAAGCAGTGATTGGTTTATCTTGCTTAATCCCAAAGTTATTGTGAAAAAAAGGGAATCGGCAGCCGGACATAGAAGGAAGTTATTTGTTTTGGGTAACCAATTATATGCGTCCTTTTCTTGCTTGGTACCAAAGATTGTCTAGTGTTTTTTTTTTCAACTGGGAACAAGAAAATTAATTCCCTTGGGTAACCCATCAATTTACTGGTGAGCAAATAAGGCACATGCATCAGCAGCTAGAAAAAGAAGGGAACTATTTGTTTTGGGAAACCTACTTAATTTTTTTTTCTTGTCCAGTTGAGAATAGAAGAGATTTATTTATATAAAACAGCAATTTATGTGTGAATGTATTGACTAAAAAAAAGGTATTCGTAAACAGCAGTGGGGCCTGCATACTTGAATAAGTAATAATGAAATAATAGTAATTTATTTTTTTTTATAATTGTGTGTTTATTGAAGGATCATCATCATCGTCATCATCTTCACCATCATAATCATAATAAAAATTTAATTAGGTTATTCCATAAACCATATGAAATGCACCAAAAATGAATTTTGTCTGGTAACAACTGTCATCAATTAAAATCAAATCCCAAACACATTAAATGCATGCTGACCGTAAATCTATATTCTAAACGTAAAATAAAACATGACTCAAATGGGAGATGTACTCGCCTGAATCATTGAGGGACAACAGGCAACAACAATAAACACACAAAACACAGAATCGCAAATAACCTGACATTTTCCCGGCCAATGGGGGAGAAGCTTCTTAGCCCCATGGGTGCAAATCCATTTCGAATTGTTGGGGGGGGCAATCATGGGACCCACACTGCTGCTAATATTAGGCTATAAAAATTCAAATCTGTGGGGGGGTGGACATGTCCGTCGCCTAGATTATCACCCCATGCTTAGCCACAATCTCGCCATCCCCCCCCCCCGTAACTAACTGTGCATATGAATCTGAAAATCGTTCATCATTCTGTGCCGTTATAGAAATTCAAAAATTCATTACCATAACCCACCATACGATCAATGTTGTTTTCTTACCAATGAAACGGCCCCCTAATCAATCAATTATTGTTACAAACTACATACGGTTTACGCAAGTGTTTGACTTTCCTGGCATTCCCGCAATTTTGCGACCGCAAACGGAAAATTTGCAGTTACGTAACAACAGCGGGGAAACCCCTAGTGATAAATTTTTCTTGAATTAACCACTCGTTTTATAGTAGTACGTCGAAAACGTACCATTGCGCGACACGCTGCGGGGTGAATATCAACAGTCATAAAAAAAACCCGAAGTGCAAAGTGTTTTCATTGCCCAATTTCCTTTATCATATTATTAGATATAAATTAATACAAACCCATACCGACATTTTGAAGCATATTTCAAATTCATATTAATGCTTCAGGTTTCCGTAACGCGTTTCGGCTATTTATATTATCGACATCACGTAAACGCCAATCAACTGTGACCAGATAAAAAAACAAACAAATGAACTGAAACATAAGACCAATGGTTGAGGATCAGAATCATGTTTCTTTCCCCGAATCCTGGAACCCCGAAGAAAACGGTGTGCCATGACCCAGGGCGGGCGGGGTTACCAACGGTTGTTTGGTCCAGGCCGTATGTGCCCCGCCCCCTAACCTTTGGATAGTATATACCGTGGAACAAATTATGTATTTGCCGTCATATTTTACCCCAGGGAAAGAAAACATTGCCATATTTACTTTTCTACAACGTAGATCTGTACGGAACAACTGAGAAAAAATAAAATGTCATCGTTGTGGCAATACGACGAGACGGGTTATGGCGCGATAAAATTCAGAGAACTTCCTCGTGTTGTAAATATCACTTGACCCCGACCTTTCAAATATGCGTTGTGCGCGGACACAGCTACAAATTATGAATATTGTTGTAAGTACCATGGACCCATAATAAAGGCGTACAGAGGAGGGTGGGAGTGTTTTGAGTGTTCAAACACCCTTCTTTAGCAAAAGAGAGTTGCTTTAGGTTGCTGACAGGATGTGTTGGCACTTTAATGTATCTCGGGCTTACCGGGGGGGGGGGATAATTTGAGGATGTTTCGGACGTAATGACCCCTCTTTTTTTCCTCGTTGCATCGTTTTGCACCTTATAGATCAGTGTTTTTTTAGACCTGGTGACCCCCCTTTTTTTGGGACCGGGTGACCCCTTGTTTTGCTTACCGCAACGATTTGCACCGTAGATCAGTGTCGGACTTGATTAACACCCCTTAAAAGAAATCCCCAGTACGCCACTGCATGAACCTAGGGTCCATGGTCCACAGTGTAAGCACATACAAGGAAAATTACATAACTGCATATTGGTATAACGCGCAGTCACGCGATAAGCGCGAGGCACGTCACCTTAAACAGCAATCTCGGAAAGGGAGGGAGCCAAAATGGAGGAGATCATTTTCATCCAAATGTTCGTGATCCTACTCGTTCTCCAGTTCATCGGAAGTTGTGAAGCGCAAGTTCTTCAATGCACCCAGATAAATCCTAAGGCTACCTGCCAATGCGAGTTTAACAATCCAGATAAAACGTACATTGATTTTTCGCCGCTTGGCAAAAAGTCTGGCGGACCTAAGTAAGTATAAGTGCCTTGTTTGATATTATTTCTGAAGCGAAAACTAGGATATAGATTTTTACGCGTACATGTGTGCTGTACAATAGAATACCAAATTCGGCGTTGATTTTTGACATTCTTCGTATTCAAGCAATTAATGATTTGAGTAATTATTTCAATGTTAAAACCTCATAATCTGGTATCTATTTGTGTTAACACCCCAATACTATAATTTTCGCATTACAATTACAACCCCATGGACCAGTATATTACAGACAGTTGATTGTACTTTTGTATATAGGGTCCATGTTTAAACAATACCCAGTATAGCATTACTTGTAATTTACGTCGTAAACACCACTTCTTCAAAATACATTTACAATAATACTAAAATTCTCTCGACTTGTAAGGAATACTTATTAAAAGCATTGTCGTGAATCTTGTCATTTTTTGTAGCAGTATTACCACCATTCTATTAATTTTCATATTGCCAGTAACTTCGTGTTATCATGGTTATCATGATGTATTAAATTATGTATGTATACATTTTAAGATTTCCTCAATGAATACAGTACCACTATTTGAATTAGATCATGAAATCGCTATTTGTTTTAATCTTGCTGTATTGTAATTTAGTTACATTTGGTTGTGTTCTTTCTAATATGAATATTAGACTATTGTTTTGATTTTTATATTGATTATTTGTATGTAATTGTAACTATTGGTTTTATTGTGTATCATTTCAATGAATTTAATGAAGTGGACTGGTGTCGGTTTTCTTTATTCTCCATTTCCGTCATCCAATGACAATCTTCATCTGTCACAATAATATCAATTTTGAGATTGATTGTAATCTATCTATCTATCCATCTATCCATCCATCTATCTATCTATCTACCTATCTATCTATCTATCTATCTATCTATCTATCTATCTATCTATCTATCTATCTTTATCTATGTATTTATTATTTATTTATCTATCTATCTATCCATCTCTCTATCTCTCTATCAGTCCATCTATCTCTCTATCTATCTCTCTATCTATCTATCTCTCTATCTATCTATCTATCTCTCTATCTCTCTATCTCTATCTATCTACATGTATCTATTTATTTATATATTTATTTATTTATTTATTTATTTATTTATTTATATTATTTATTTATTTATTTATTTATTTATTTATGTATTTATTATTTATTTATCTATCTATCTATCCATCTATCTCTCTCTCTATCTATCCATCTCTCTCTATCTATCCATCTATCTATCTCTCTATCTCTCTATCTATCTTTCTGTCTATCTTTATGTTTATGTATATTATGTATACTAATTGAAAGCAACACACGCGTATTCTACGACAGACCACACATGTATATAACACTTCACACTGTATGTAGAAATTCAGTTTTATTTAGACAAATTTTGATAGTGAATTGCCCATAAAGTCACTTACAGTGGCGACCGAAAGTATCGTCACGTTCCGAACGCGTGCAAACGCGATTCCAGAAACGAATTCGTTTCAAAAAACGCAAGGCATGCATTTACTACGCTGGCTTTGCGTTTCATCGCGTTTGAACATCGTTTTGTGAAACGCGTTTCAGTGAACGCGTTTGGAACGTGATGATACTTTCGGTCGCCACTGTATGTTTCGTAACTCAATTGATCATATATTTTTTGGCCTTTTGGAGTATTTTGGTCGGGTAGCCGAATGAGCATTTTAATTTTTGCATTATTGTCGCGGTGGTTTTACGACCTGGTTTTGCCATGGTTGTTCATATGCAAACATAATTATTTACTTTTCAGGTTTTAGATAAGGCACGAGAACAGCTGATAACAATATGAACTAACACTTAAGTTAACTTTATTCATTCTAAACACGTTATAACAAGACAATAAGTGCAAATATCAATGGCACAGATAAAATCAACTTATAAATATCAAGATACAAAATTAGGATGATTTGAATTGTCACTGTCTGAACACTGAACACCCAGCTGCTTTTATTGCCATCGCATAGTTGTAGGATTAATGAATATCTTGATTATCTGCCTTATCGATTTTATTTTGAAACTGTACTTTCTCCGGTGCATGGAATTGCGCCTGAACAGTGCGGTACGATTTGAATGCATCGAGTGCCGTCACATACCTCGTTTTTGGTTTGAACCATAATTCCTTGACACTATTTATAATCATCAGTATATCAAAGCACAGATATAATTGTGACTGTGCATAATTACCGCCACTCACACCTCAGACACAAACAAACAAACAAACAAACAAACAAACAAACAAACAAACAAACAAACAAACAAACAAACAAACAAACAAACAAACATATTGATCTGTCAAAACGATAACAAAGACAATCAAATCAAATCAAATCAAATCAAATCAAATCAATGTATACTGTTTCATAGTCATACCGGGGGGGGGGGGTTACTCAGATTTGGCTCCGACGGGAGTGTGCCGCTGAAGTCGAAAAAACCGACCCTTTTTTAAGGGTCATTTTGGCGGAAAATGGTATCTATTATTAAGGATTTTCATTAAGAAAAGTGGAATTTTTTAGCATTTTAGCGATGAAATAAGCGAAAATATCTAGTGTAAATCGTAAAATTTCAAAATCATGACCCATGTTTAAGGAATTTCCCCCCCAAAACCATACTCATGTTTAAGGATTTTTTGCGAAAAAGTCATCTATTAGAACGGCACACTCCCGTTTACCTTAGTAGGCCAAGTACCCCCCCCCCCCCGGAGTCATACATTTCCTCTTTGTTGCATAATCATTATCAGAAAGAGTTGTGACGGGTGTAGCTTTCTGTGGAATCGATTTCTATCGGGGCTGGAGATTAATTCAATACTGGTAAATTAATGCTCGTTTCTCTTCAAGTAAATACTTTCAACATGAAAATACACCGTATAGTGTATATTGATGGATATTTCAACTCATTTGGTTCTTGAAGCATTTTTAGTTCTCACAATCATGTCACTTCCTTTACTTGTCATTCATCTTCTCCCACCCAGATTCCCTTTTGGCAGTATGGGCGTCGCAGGTGACTTTGATTACGCCTATAACCCCTGTTACCCATTTTCCGATGCTAATTGTAAGAATCTTGCGGTAAGAATGATTCAATATTTTTCTTTCTTGTTTCTATTCTACAATTTTCACAAATTAAAAAGGATATGTTTGTTACAAAATAAAAAAAAATGACATGCGTTCTTGTTTTTGAAAAGAAATGTGAAATAATGTCTGTACGTTACTGGGGGAGTTAGATATGTGAATTTCACTGATTCATCCATAGGCGTACGCAGGATTTTGCAAAGGGGGTGATCATCCGCGGCCAAATCCTACGTTCAACATTTTCCCGGTCACGCCAGGCCCGGGGGGGGGGGGGGTTTTGAGACGAAAATTTCCAAAATTCAAGAAAAGTCTACGTTTATTTCGTTTTTTCATGGTTATTTCAAATTTTCAAACACCTCCGATCGACGAAAAAAGAGGGGGATTTCGTGTAAAAAAAGGGGGGGGGTGTTTGAACACCCCAAACACCCCCACCCTGCATACGCGTATGGATTCATCTTTAGCAAACCCTGGAAAGAACGTTTTAAGTCCTTTGAGTCCCACAATGATGTTTTTAAAGCAGAATGAAAGTGAATGAATATCACCTAGACATTATTCTTTTTTATCAGGGCAAGTTATTTAACTCTGTCTATCACGTAAAGGAAGATGTAGCCGGCAACTTTAGCTAAAAAATTCTTTGGGGGTAACGGTCAGTTCTTGGCAAACAATCAGATCGCACATGCGCTGGCCTTGAGCTGACCTGACGACACCGATGCATGCCGCATAACGCGTGTTAAACGCACCGTGTACATTTTGAATCAAGCTCCGCCCCCTCTAGCCGTTTCAGCGATCTTGATAGAGTGAAGAAATTCGCAAAGACGTAAAATTAACAAAAATTAACTAATTGATAGGTCCTTGCTGAGGATGTCACACAGTAACTCTTATTAGGCTTTCTTTATCGCCATGAGGCATGTACCATAATTCTCACAATATTCACAATGTCAATTTTTGTTCTTAACTGTTTCCTGTTAATTGCCGGCTACATTTTCCTTTAACGAATTATCACGACTTTGTAGGGCTTAGACAAGCCTTGTCAAACTTTTAACCAAGATCGTTTCCTCTGCGTCTCATGCCTGGTATTTTGGAAGATGACATGGCTGGGGTGGGGCTCTCCCATGCCCTCTTTAGATCTCGGCCGTCAACCTCGCGAACATGACGTACAAATTGGCACGCATGTCTCCCACGACGTAATCTACAAAATGTATGGTTATTCTTTTAAATATGTTTTTCATCAATTATGCTAAGTTATGCGTGAAATCAGACTTTTCGCTCCAAATCACTTAATAAAGCTCCAAATATGTTAATTTTGGTTGAGAGCTTCTTTGTAGTGTTCTTAGCAAATGCACTTGAAAAAAATTACGATATCAAAATGAATTTCTTATGTAGACCTCTATTATTATTATTATTATTTAATTTCTCATGAATTTCTTTGTTTCAATCTTTGTTTTTAATTGTTTTTTTCGAGGAAATTCGTCGGTGACACTTCTGCGATCATAAATAGCATAGAATAAAAAATATGAATGAGTAATAGCAAAAATATTCATACATTTATGATTTTTTGGCTGAAAACACAATTTGTTTTGAAATTGTACATAAATCACATGTTTGAACAATTTTTGGGCCGACATGTTGCGTGTACAAACTTATGCGGACTTATCCTTAATAAAGGCATTATATAACAATGTTTCCAGTTTCAAAAATCTGAGCTACATGATTCCCCATGCTACTAGTGTCTTTGATACGGTCTAAAAATGAAGCCCTGAAATAAATTGCAGTGTAAAATAATCAGTAAGTGCTTTAAAAAGTGAAGATCATTGAGAGACCATTCCAGCTTTCCCCCATAGACTGCTCTGTTGCAAAATTATTCTATCGCCCGATAGGAAATTAATGTGCCAATTTGTATCTGCACATATTGTGCTAGTGACAGCATAACTGTCCAAACTTTTGTGTTCTAGGGTGTTTATTTGTCCATTCAAACACTGTTAGATATGTCAGATAGCAAAGTTTGACAATTTTTTAAACGGGTCTTACACAGTGTTATTATCTCTGGAACTACGCACCCGGTCGTCACGAATTTGGTCTTAAAAGATGCGGGAGATGCGAAAGAAAAATGTTATGAAGCATCCCGCGTTCCAGACATATCTCGCGAAACATCGAAAGCCCCCCCCCCCACGGGGCGTATGGCTGATTGGGACGGGGAGGTGCACTCTTGGGGAGGTGAACTACAAGTGACATGGGGGTGACATCTTAGGGAGGCTGGAACTAATTGAGATAATCAGGCGTTGAAAGCAGAAAAAGTGCGGCCATATTCGTATTTGCTTGCAGGGCGGAACTCCTTTGGCTCTGGGGGGGGGGGGGGGGTGGCACGTGCACCCAGTGCACCCTCCAGCCTACGACCTTGCCTCCCCGCCTAGTTATAGATTTAAGGAGCGGCGCCTGACATTACGATCAACATGATCAAAATCTTTGTAAAATAATGGCTTTCTCTCTCTCTCTCTCTCCCCCTCATGCTTTTTCCCTTCTGGGTGCTCGTCGTAAATGTTACAGGCTTGCCAGACTTACAAAAATGAAAATTATTTTGACATCGGAGATCCCATCCCAATTTCATGGCAGACGCCAGATGCAAACACTATCAAAGTGGGATATTCGTCTGGAGAAGGCGATAATAAAAGGTTAGTAACTTGTAGAAGGGATTGCAGGAAAATTTTCTCTCAAAAATCCGTGGTCAAATTTGGTCACAATCCGAGTCAAAACTGACCGAATTCCAAGTCACCCTGACCCGGGATGTTTAATGATCGGGGAACTACTGCTGCTGCTACTACTACTTCTACTACTACTACTACTACTACTACTACTACTACTACTACTACTACTACTACTACTACTACTACTACTACTCTACTACTACTACTCTACCCTACTACCACTACACCACTACTACTACTTGTACTACTACTACTACTACTACTACTACTACTACTACTACTACTACTACTACTACTACTACTACTACTACTACTACTCTATACTACTACGTTACAGATAGTTAGTAGTAAGTAGAGTAGTAGTATAGTAGTAGTATGTAGGTAGAGTCTCTTCGTCTCGTCGTCGCTCGGATAAATAATACTAGTTGTAGTCAGTAGTAGTCTTCATTTGATCTATCTTCTCATAGTAGTAGAATGTGTCATCGTCGGCTCTTCGTGTCTTCGTAGTATTAGATTAGTAGAAGTAGTAGTAGTATAATTTGTTGTCGTCATAGTAGTATTATAGTATTAATATAATAGTAGTATAGTAGTTATATAGTACGTAGTAGTAGAGTTATTAGTAGATGCCTACTATAATTAGAAGTAGTAAGTATATGTAGTATATTATATAGTAGTTAGTATTTAGATAGTAGTACAAGTAGTGTTGTTGTAGTTAGTAGGCGCTAGATTGTAGTAGAAGTAGTCAGTATAGTTAGTAGTATAGAGTAGTAGTGTAGTAGAAGATATGTATTAGTCGTATTGTATAGTATTAGTATAGTAGTAGTAGTAGTAGTAGTAAAGTTAGTAGCAGCAACAAGTTAGTTCCCATCATTAAACATCCCGTCAGTGATGAATT
>JZLH01S0084631.1:7822-30148 GCA_001188425.1 Eucidaris tribuloides | reverse complement strand
TTACTACAACGACGAGTACTACTACTGCTATGATGACACATTCTCATGACAAAGATGAGGACGATGGCTACTACTTCTACTACTACTACTGCTGCTGCTGCTACTACTAGTACTACATGTACTACAACTGCTATTACTTCTACTACAACTACTACAACTACTAGTACTACTATAACTTCTACTTCTACTACTACTACCTACTATTACTACTTCTTCTACTGCTACTCCTGCTACTCCATTTTCTACCCTGCTTCTCCCCAATTTCTCTCACGGCCGCTATTGATACTACCTGTACTATGGTGCCACTACCTCTAATACAATACTACTCGAGTTTTCCCCATCATTTATGTCCAATCTTGTGGGGTTGACATAAATAGAATAATTGAAGAGTGTAGAATAAGAAGTACTGAACTCACATTTTGACAAAATCGAGTTAGTGATTGTTTTGAAGTCGTTATATGCCGGGAATTTATTGACATTTTTTTTGTCAATTTGACCCTTCCCTAGTAGGAGTCAGGGGAGGGGGTCAACCGGGGTCAAATTTTAACTTGGTCTATTTTTTTCAAAATGTATCTCAAATTACTCGAATAGTTACAAGGATTGAGAAAATATATAATTTATCATGTGTTTTGTTCTTTGATGATAAGATATGGGTCACTGCCGGTCAAAGGTCAAATTAGGTCAATTTCAAACAACGTCCAAATTCGACAAATTGCATATCAAATTGTTTGTGTTACTGAGGACATTCCAAAAATATATACATTTTAGTGTTTTTGACATTCATTTATTCGAGAAATTTTTTTTCCCCAGGCCCTTGGTTTTAGCGGAAGAAGTACTCATGTCCACAATATTGATTATTGATTATTGGAAATCGACAAGTGTGACAATGTTTGTTTTTGTCATATATTCATCTTTTATTGTGTCAATTGACTTCACCAAGTTTGGATGTACAACTCGAACAATTGTGATCTGTAGACAAATTTGAAACTTTGAGCCTTTGTTTCTCAAAAGTAGTATTATGTGACCTCAGTACTTCTTATTCTACAGTCTTCAATTATTGATGATCTGCTTTCTTTGGTTTTTCTTAAACAGAACCACTTACGTGTCATTTATATGTGATGTACAGGCTATTCAGCCGTCTATGTCATTTGTTCAGGAATCGCCAACAAAAACTTACGTAAGTATACAATTCTGATAAAGCCGTGGTGACTTCCTGTAAGTTGTTGAATTTCTTTGAACGATTAATGAAAAAAAAATACATCATAAAAATACGTCATAAGTATCTGTATCTACACCATCATAACACAAAGTGCTACCTCTTTCTTTTCTAACAATGACATGCATTCTAACCCTGAAAAAAATATCATTGATAACAAGAGCTGTGCTCAG
Organism: Eucidaris tribuloides; assembly: GCA_001188425.1. Lineage (NCBI taxonomy): Eukaryota > Metazoa > Echinodermata > Echinoidea > Cidaroida > Cidaridae > Eucidaris > Eucidaris tribuloides. The sequence goes on along the minus strand of JZLH01S0084631.1, from coordinate 28,759 downwards.
TCAGAGAGCGCAAGTGCCCCCACCAAATTTACCATTTCTCTCCCCCACATCCTATTCACCCAGCTATCGTAAATTTACTTTGATACTCTACGGCCTGAAGCCGTTGGGGGCGGTAGACAACTTTCGAAGTAGGACGACGACCGAGAAAAAAAAATTGACGGATATTTTTGGGGACTTTTCATTTTGCGTTTTGCTTGACCTTGACCTTGACACGTGACTTATAACCTTGAAAATTTAACCTGGTCTAGCATTTTCCGTTTTGAAACGTATTTAGGGGCGGGGCCAGGAGTTATTCAACCGAAAAGGGGACAAGCAACTGACCTCATAGGAAAGTTGCATTGACCGTGGACATCACAAAAATGCATTGTGCTCGCGGTCTTATCGTTGGCTTCCGCCGAAATCAGCCTAATTAGCATATTCAGCTAATTAGCATAGGAGCCCTATGTAATATTTGCTTATATTAAGTCAGGAAGCCTGAAAACACGGGTAATACAACTTTTCAGGGTTTTCTATGACAAGGAATCCATTTATGATATTAAGTTTCTATTTTAAAGTACTTCAAGTGACTTAAATAGCTTATTTACCATAATGAGCTAATTTGCATAATGCACGATGTCGCAGTAGATGCACCATATACCATGTAAATGACGTGGAAAAGTTGTCAGTGCAAGCTCTGTTTCTTTTGATTGGTTGATTTAGATGGGTATTTACATAAATCCAGCTAGGTTACACCTTGACAGCCTTGGGTAATTATCTTCATTAGCCTAATTAGCATAATTCAGCTAATTAGTATAAAATGTCTCGTGTTAGAGCGGGGACCAGGGGATTAAGTCAACTGAAAGGGACAGCAAGTGACTGCATAGGAAGTTGCATTGACCATGGACATAAAAAATGCATTGCTGCTGGGTCGCATCATTGGTCTTCCCGCCAACATCAGCCTAATTAGCGCATATTTAGTTAATTAGCATAGGAACCCCTATGTAATATGATGCTCATATTAAAGTCAAGGAAGACTGCAAACACGGATAATACAACTGTTCGGGGTTTTCTATGGCAAAGAAATCGCATTCGTGGTATCAGTTTATATTTTCAAATACCTCAATTTTTATTGACTTAATAGCCTAATTACTATGAGCTAATTTGCATAATGCACAGTGTTCAGTAAATGGTACCATATACCATGTAAATGACCTGGGAAAGTTGTTAAGTGCAATCTTTGTTTCTTGATTTGTGTTTTAGAGAAGTATTGACATAAATCGAGCTTTGGTTGCCACTTTGGCAGCCTTGGTAATTATCTTCATTAGCATATTAGCATAATCAGCTAATTATATATTTTCGTATTAGAGCAGGCGTAGTTGCGGGACATGTTTTATTCAACGAATTGGAGACAAGCAACTGACTTCAAAAGGAAGTTGCAATGGACCGCGGACATCACAAAAACGTATTGTTCCCGGTGTCATTGCAGGCATTTGTGCCAAATCAGCCTAATAAGCATATTCAGCTAATTAGCATAAGTTTCATATGTAATATGTTTGCTCATTTTCATGTAAGAAGCCTGTAAACACAACTATTAAAATTTTTCAGAGGTCTTCTGTAACAGGAAATCCATTTATGACATCAGTTTTATTTACAAACACTTCAAGTGACTTAAATATTAATATCCTAATTACCATAATAAGCTAATTTGCGTAATGCAAAAGGGTTCAGTAGATGGTACCAAATACATTGTACGTGACCTGGGAAGGTTGTTAAGAACAAGGTTTGTTGATTTGGTGTTTTGATGGGTATTCAGCTTGGTTGTCACCTTTTTCAGCTTGGATTATTATCTTTATTAGCCTAATTGCACTAATTAAATAATAAGTAGAATGTCTCGTGTTAGAGCAGGGTGCATGCAATAGCGGGGATCCAGCGGTTGTATTCAACCAAAAAGGAGCAAGCAACTGACCTGTAAGGAGTAGGCATGGATGTGACATCACAAAAATACATTGCTCTGGGTCTTATCCTTCACCTTCGCCACAAAACAAGCCTAATTTACATAATTCATCTAGTTGCAATATGTACAATATGTTGCTAATTTTACTTTAGAAAGCCTGAAAACAGCGATAATTTGACTTTTCAGGGTTTATTCAATGACAAGCAATGATTTATGAACAACAGTTTACATTTTTAGTACTTCACGTGATTTAAATTGCCTAGTTACCATAATGATGCTACATTTGCATACTTACAATGTTTCAGTAGATGTACCATGTACATGACCTTAAAAAAGTTATCAAATACAGATTTTTTTTTTGGTTAATTTGTATTTTAGGTGTGTATGGAAGTAAATGTAGCTTCCTTCCACTTTGGCAGTTTAGCATAATCAGTATAAGATGGAATGTGTTGCTAAGCTCAATGCCGGAAGCCCGAAAACAAGAAATACACAACGTTTCGACGTTTCTATGACGAGGAATCCATTTACATGTAATATGACACCATTTGTTATTTCTTAAGTAAATATTTGTACAATGTAGTCGAGTTAAATCGGACACGGGCGACTACCAATTGTGGGGGAGCGCAAAATCTTGGGATGGTGATAAGGGATGTAAAAAATAAAATCATGCATTTCTGTCATCTTGGCAGTCTTTGCAATTTTATAGCCTAGTGAATAATAAGCATTATTATTATGAACTAATTAGCATTTACATTTTTCATTGTTTATCTAGAAAGATACAAATTGGGGTAAAGTCAGGGCCCTGGGAACGATTTTTTTTTCACCGGGTGCTGAGATATATATGGCTAAGCCAGGCTGCGCCAGAGTAAATTATCCGTCTGCAGTGACTGGGGCGGGGGGTGGGGGGGGGGGCTCGGCGGAAACTTTCGTGCCCCCCCCCCAAAAAAAATCACGGCCAAATTGAAAAAAAAAGGTGCAGCCGCCTCCTTGCCGCGGCGTGACGAAGCATTATGCTATGCATCATGACATGCACGAGTTTTTGCAGGGGGGTGGTGTGCACCCCTGATAAGTTTCTGGGAGTGGCTGCAGCCCCAGCCATCCCCGCTGCCTAGGGCATAGGTAAACTGTTAGATGACAAACTAGAAAAATAATTGGTTTCTTTCTTCTTTCTTTGCAGAACTAGCTCTTTATAGCAAATAGGCTATTTAAGTCACAAGAATTATTTGAATATAAACTGGTATCATAAATTAGTCCTTGTCATGGAAAAACACCTAAAATCCTATTTATCGTGTTTTCAAGTTTCCTGAATTAAAATGCTACAGTGTACATATTACATATTTAACATTTAACATATTATACGCTAAAAAGACAGATCTTGGCCAAAAGGCCAACGATGAGACTGGGAGCAATGCATTTTTGTAATGCCCAGGGTCCATGCCAACTTCCAATGAGGTCAGTTGCTTGTCTCATTTCCTGGCCCTCGCTCTAACACATTGCATAAATTATAATAATTAGCTGATTAGGCCAATCTAGACATTTTGCTTCAGTTGGCTACTAAGCTTGATTTAAATCAATACTTATCTAAAATACCAAATCTACACACAAAGTTGGTACTTAAGAACTTTTCCAGGTCATGTACATGGTATATGGAACCATCTAATGAACCTTTTGTACATATGCAAATTACCTCATTTTGGTAATTGGGACTATTTTAAGTCACTTGAAGGATTTGAAAATATAAACTAGTGTCATATATGGATATTGAACCTATGCTAATTAGCTGATTATGCTCATTAGGCTAATGAAGATAATTAGCCAAAGCTGCCAGTGTGGCAACCAAGCTAATTCAATACCCATTTAAATTACCAAATCAACAAAGATTGCAACTTTTCCAGGTCATTTACATGGTATATGTATCATCTACTTAACCATTGATGCATTATGCAAATTAGCTCATTGTAGTAATTAGGCTATTTAGGTCACTTAAAATATTTCAAAATATTAAACGGATATCAAAAATGAACCCCTTGTCATAAAAAAAACACGAAAAATTGTATTATCCGTTGTTTTCAGTCTTCCTGACTTAATATAAGTAACATATTACATAGGGTTCCTATGCTAATTAACTAAATATGCTAATTAGGCTGATGTTGGCGGGGAAGACCAATGATGCGACCAGCAGCAATGCATTTTTGTGATGTCCATGGTCAATGCCAACTTCCATATGCGTTCATTTGCTTGTTCCCTTTTCAGTTGACTTAATCCCCTGGGCCTCGCTCTAACACGAGACATTATATACTAATTAGCTGATTATGCTAATTAGGCTAATGAAGATAATTACCCAAGACTGTCAAAGTGGTAACCTTAGCTTGATTTACGTCAATACCCATCTAAATCAACAAATCAACAAACAGAGCTTGCACTGACAACATTTTCAGGTCATTATATATGGTATATGTGCCTATCTGAGTGAAACATTGTGCATATGCAAATTGGCTCATTATGGTAAACAGGCTATTTAAGTCACTTGATATATTTGAAATATAAACTAATATCATAAATGGATCGCTTGTCATATAAGACCCCTGAAAAGTGGTATTATTTGTATTTCAGGCTTCCTGACTTAATAATAGCGACATATTACATAGGGTTCCTATGTTAATTAGCTGAATATGCTAATTAGGCTGATTTTGGCGGGAAGGCCAACGATGAGACCGGCAGCAATGCATTTTTGTGATGTCCACGGTCAATTGCCAACTTCCTATGAGGTCAGTTCTTGTCCCTTTTCGTGAATAACCTCCTGGGCCCCGCTATATTGTGTAAAAATTCCATGGTGCTAGATGAAAATTGTGCAGCGAGAAACACACAAACAAAACACAATCCCCCCGGGGGGGGGGCAGTGCCATTACAACTATGTACACCAATGCGCGTGTGAAAAAACCGAGTAAAAAGGGTTGTTTTTCACGGTCGGACGATGTACTCGCGTACATCGAAAGGGTATCAAAATCGCCAAAATCGGGGAAAAAGGGTATACTTTTAACAAAAGGTTTACTTTAAAGGTATCTTCAAACTTGAATACTGTCTTGTTTAGGTATTCTTTTCAAACTTTCAACTACTTGTTTAGGGTCCATTTTGAAAGTCCATACACGCGCATGGTGTACACCTTTGTAATGACACTGCCCCCCCCGGACACATACAAATATATACACTCATGCTCATAATTATGGAATATTTTGTTGATACTTAAGTTCTTTCTCCTATGATCGTCCAAAATTTCAAGACAAGTGCTTATTTCATAAAAACGCAGTATGTGAAGCAATTTTTGGATTTCCTGAGATGACTAAATTAAAAAACTAAAATACGTTTGAGCGCAATAACAATTACAATATTTATTTTTTCAAAAATCCACAAAAAATCATGAAAAAAGTACTAATCAAAGTAATTAAAAAAAAACAAAACAAAACTGATAAATTTGTATCTAATTGTCAGCTGCAACTTAACATTAAATTAACATCAAAATTGTCTGTTACAAGTCTAAATAACGCGCGTAACCACCACTGTGACTCAACAACAACAACACCGTCATTTATAAAAACAGGTTTTAGTGTCGAGTCGGACGCTACAAATATGCCTCAGCATTACCTGAAATTCTTAGATTATAATTGTTTCACCTGGGGTGAGCAAATATTAATTTCAGATGTACCGTTCACGGAAAAATGGCAACTTCTGAAATGTTTCTAAAATATTCCATAATTATGAGCATGAGTGTATATTATGATTTGTCGAGAAAGTGAAATGTCGCGTATGAAGAGCTCAGTTCAGTTGTAAATATACTCGTATATTCAAACAAGAACTATCAGATGTCAAGAGAAATTAATTACCGACTTACTCCCGTGTATAACTGAAGCAAAAGAAAATTCCAGGGCGTAGGTTAGTTTGGGCATGAGGAGGTGCACATCTTGGGGAGGGGGAACTAAAGTTCAGAAAATCAAAACAGATACCACATCACACGCTAGCTTTAGCAGAAAAAGGGGTTCAAATCTCATTTTGCTTGCCAGGAGCGGAACTCCTCTGCCTCAGCAGGGGGGGGGGGGAGGGGGCACGTGTACCCAGTGCACCCCTATATCCTACGTCCTTCTTAGTAAAAAAAAAATTATGAGTAACGAGTGAATTTTCTTCAAGTCATAGCGCTGTATGGTTTCAAAATCTAAAGGTATAAAAGACCTACAGGATCAGCAAAATTGTTAAATCGAGCGCATCTACCCCAACCTGATTTTTTTTCTATACGTGTACGTTTATCTCGGGGGGGGGGGGTAGTTTGCAAGCACAAACCCTTGTCCATCATGTTACACAAATGAGGGTCTGAACAATCTGTGCTGCAGACTAGTTCTTCCATAGGCCCTGTGTTATAGCTGCTCTGGACAAAGTGCAAGCACTGACCAACAAGATTAGTCTTGGCTCAAGGCACTGTAAAATTGTAGTGCCAAAATAAAGTCTGTGTCTGCAGACTAGGGGGTGGGGATGTTTACAGTCCGAGAGTGCAAATGTAACCTTCAGTATTGTCTGACCGAATGTTTCTGAAACCATGCTCAAACCGACTGACAAAAGTCCTGTATGCTAGGTTTATTGATGCAGTGACATATTCTTCATCTGCTCCAACAGAATTTCCAACTGAACACTTGTTTGGCTTGCATGAATGATGTGCCCAACTGTCCAAAGCCGCCCAGACCGAGCGGCGGTGGTGGAGGAATTACAACTGGTGGGATTCTATGTATCGTGTAAGTTATACTTTAAAGCCCAAGACGGTTTTGTGCTCAATCGAGACAAATTTTTGTCAATCTTTCACAAATTATTCTGTTGTCACTCCAGACATCAGAAAACAACATCAAACCTACCGATAATTGTTTATAGCGACAAATTACGATGTTTAAATTGAAGGAGAAATCTAACAGTATGTACATTACTTATATGGGAAATGTGCCCCCTCCCCGACATTTTACATTTTGAGTACTTGAATTTCTCCAAAGTATAGGGTTTCAGCGCGAGCATTTTTCAGGGCATTGATAGATGATATAGGTGTATCTTATTATGGCAAATAATTTCGTGGTTTTTTTTTTTTACCATTTATCAAAACTACACCTTGTCTTTAACCCTTAGTCATCTCTATCTAAAGTACAGCGTATGTAAAAAAAAAATATATGCAAGTGACAGGCGCTTCCTTTGGCAATTAGAAAATACTGTTATGACAAAATGCTTACAACAACGTCAAGGGCACCGTTTTAGCTTTTAAATGCTGTTTGTTCTGTTATTTTTTTTCTTGTTTTAATCTCGAAATATGTTTAGTTGCAAAATCACAGAGCAAAATCACAATTATGCCACTTTTACAACAGTCAATAATTGCATCAGACCCTCTTCCCTCGGAGAAGTGGTATACATCGTGATTTTACAATTTCATTGTTAACTAAACATATCTCGAGAATAAAAAAACAAATTGAACAAAATAAACGCCATTTGAAATATTGGACTATATGCTCTTGTATTCGTGTAAGCGTCAGTCAGAACAATACTTAACTTAGGAGTTACGATAGATAATAAATTATCATGGCATGAACACATTGGTGTCATCTGCAATCAAATGTCTAAAGGTGTCGGAATTTTAAATAGAATTCGTTTTTTACCCCAGTATATTTTAAAAACTAAATAAAGTTCAATAATTCTTCCAGTTTCATATTATTGTAATACAGCCTGGTACAATTCTACAGATTATTATGTAGGTTGTTTTTATTACAAAAGAAGACGGTTCGAATAATTAAGCATTCTTCTTTTATTGCTCACACTAAGCCACTCTTTGCGAAACTGAATATTCTAAATGTTTTTGATTTGAATATTTATAACATTGCAATTTACATGTTTCTTTGTTCAAAACATCAAGTACCTCGCCATATATCTTCTTATTTCCATTTCAATTATAAGGTACATAACTATAATACACGTTCGGTAGCTAATTATCATGTTCCCCAAATCAGAACCAAAGTCTCAATAGAGTCAATCTTCTACAAAGGTCCTATAATTTTTAACAATCTCGCAAGTAACATCAGACAAAGTCCATCTCTATACGCATTAAACGTAGATTTAAGCTGTTTTTAATTGAAAAATCGTCTGAGTACTAAAATTTCTACCATGGCAATCTGTGATTATGGAAGTTCGTATGTGGTTATGAGCAGGTGATGAGTGTGTGTGTGTGTAAGTTTGAGTGTATGTGTGTGCGTTGGTGTATTAGGGTTAGGAATTCATACTTAATTTTCGCAATTAGTATGGTGTATAATTTTATTTTGAGTAATCATTTATGAAGGGGTAACCTAGATAAGTATTTAGTACTTCAGTTATCTCATCCACATCTTGTATCTATATTTACTCTCTATTATTATCTTTTAGATTTGTAAATAGTTTCCGTACTCTTATAATATGTATTTTAATTATTTTTATCGTGATTGTATATGAAAATGTATTTTACTTGATTGTAGAAGATAAAACAAATGAAATGAAATATTTCTAATTGCCAAAGAGGGCGCTTTTGCTTGGCACTTTTTTGAGACGCGCTGTATACACGGTACGTAAGGTGAAGTTTGAGTTTTTAAAACGTCCGTTCTTATCCCATATTATATGATAGGAGGGTTGGAAGAAAATTTTACAGCAATGACAATATAAAGAAGAAAAAATAATAAGGAAGCTTACATGTTTGTTTGATTTTGTTATGTGTTTTATTTGTCTGTCTTAGGTTTACGCTTTTGGTTTTGGTTTACGTCGTAGGAGGCGTTCTATTCATGAAGTTTGTGCGAGGTGCTGAAGGAAAGGAGCTCGTTCCTAACTACACTTTCTGGAAAGATTTTCCTTTTTTGGTGAAAGTAGGTCCATATGATTTTGACATTAATTGTCATAAATGCAATCTAATTAAAACGGAAAGAATAGTGATAGAGTTATTAGATGTGAACAAAGGAGAACAGTTTTTTTTGCAAGATTTCAGAGCACATTTTGAAATGGTCACAGACAGTGGTGTACCGAGGATTTTTGAAAAGGGGTGTTCATTAGGCCTAAAAAAATTGTTATGTTGCCCTCAAACTACCGACCGTAAATGCAAAACAACAGGGTTGCCATTTTTTTTAATGCAGACCCAAAATATACAAACTCACAATTTTCGGGAGAAAATGTCAGATTTGAGCGAACAATTTCTCAAAATTCCTATTCATTGGTTTAAAACAGCACTTTTATATGCATTTTGCTCATTTGAAAGACCCGTTAAAAATATCGGGAAACTCAACTCTCACACAGTTTCGTCTTATACTTGCGCTGTAGAGTGTATTGGTTACCTCTGGGTTTTGGTGTCGTAAAAAAAAATGATAAAAAAAATAAATACAATAAAAATCGACCGACCAACCCAATTTTCAAAATTTCCCACTTCAGGGCAACATAACTTTTTTTTAGGCCTTAGGTCAAACTGATCTATAATGCAAATCGATGCGGCAAGCAAATATCCAAAGAAAAAAATAATTAGGTCTGAAAGAACACTATCGTAGAGTGCAACAGCCAAAACACCCCCTTGTTACGCGTTTGGTTACATATCACGTGCGCAATTTGGCAAAGCAATGATATGGACTTACAATATAACTAAGTTCATTAACAACTTTCATTTTTTTTAAGACAAGTTCACTCATGAAGAAAACTCGCAGAACTCATCATTCTTCCATTTAAATATCATAGTTCTAATAAATTTACCGTTTTTAAAAACATTGTGAAATTTGGGAAAATTTGTTCACAAAATCGATGGAGAGTTCTGGTATTGGGTCTCTGACATCATCGCATCGCTAATTTGCGTTCTTAAGTTGCACCTGATATCAATGATTTATGTTATATATCGTGAAACATTACAATGCTAGAATTTTCGTATTAACTTTTTGAGTTCTTCTTGTTTAATTTTACTGAATTCCTTAAAAGTAAATCGAAACTTACTTGGACATGTCCTTCAAACAGCATAAGTAAAATACATGTAATACAAACTAGTATATGCTCAGAGACAGCGTATAAACTGAATACTGCCCAAGATATCCAGTTTTATAGGTTTGTGTGAAAATTGAAACCGACACGATGATGCCCTGCACAATCTGTGTTGCAACATATTTAATGTGAATGTTTTGCTTCTACTAGAAGCAAAAATACAGTGTAATTAGGAAGATACAGGTTGCATCTAATACGGAGTAACACAATTCACCTTATAATGAACAAGTTGAAAGAGAAGGGGTTAATTTGCCGCGAATTCAAAAGATTTCAAGTGATTTTTACAGCTGAAACTGTGACCCTTCGGTGGGTCCTGTATTTACGGGGAGGGTTTTTTGGATAGGCCCATACAAGCAATTTTGAGCTGAAAAACAACGAAAAGGGTCATCTCTTATTGCTCGTTTCGCTTTTCGCCTTTTACGGGGAGGGGGCGTTGGACAGGCCCATACAAGCATTTTGATCTGGAAAGCAAAGAAAAAAAGTCGCCTCTTATTGCTCGTTTAGCATCCTAATTTTTCTTCGGCCGGTTGGGAGACAAAAACAAGGGGAGGGGGCAAGGATGGCAATACGCATCCCATGCATCCACTATCTTCAGTATATGGATCACTCCAGATTTCCGACTATTATGACGAGGATTTTCTTGTAGCAATGATGTAAGTACGGGATTTAATATTGACTTGATTTTAATATTTTTTTTTTGTATTACTTCAATTTTACTTTAAATGCAGGATGGTTTTATGTTCGCGATATCACCTTGCCGGAAACAAGGTTACTCGGAGATGAAATGAGGTAAGTTTCAGATTTTCATTTAAATTCAAAAAGCCTAGTTTACAAAGGAAATTGAAAGGTATTGTGAAATATTACAATGCAACGAAGGTTACTTGAGTGAAAGAAAGAATAAAAGTTGCAAGAAAACGTAACTTAAAGTAATGGGCTAACAATGTGGAGCTTCAATTTATACATGTATAATTGTCAAACTTTGATATCTGAGCTACATAGTAGTGTTTAAATGGACAAATAAAGTTTGGAAAGTTATTCTGCCAGTGAAAAGATATGCATAAATAAAACAAATTCCACTCCGGTGGAGGATAAAATAGTCTAGATCTACACACAGTAAATCTATGGTTGAAAATGGATATTTGAATCCAGTCAACTTGAGAGCTTGTAAATGTTCACTTATTTAAAGCACTAAATCATCATTTTGAAATACAGTTTTTCAGGGTTTCATTCTTAGACCTTATCAAAGACAATTAGAGCATGATGGATTATGTAGCTAACAATTTTTTAAACTGTGGTCATTGTTAGCCAGTGGATTTAACAAGTGACAAATCATAAAGCTTACCCATGATTACGGCGTACTGGCAAAGGACAGTGGAATGTTACAGTCTGTGTTGTCTGGTTAAACGGTCATACTTTTGTAACCATGGTGAAATTTACACGATTATGAAATATTTATAATGAATTGCGTACCCAGTATACCCAGAAGGTATTGATATTTTCGTCTGATTTGTATATTTTTCTGTTCTTTTCGACAAGGTGTAGTTTTATTTATAACCGAACTATTTTAAGTGGTGAACATAATTCACAGTGTATATTACTTCCAGTGCAATAATTGTCCATGTAAAAAAACAAATAAACAGAGAAATAAGAAGCTGTAAACGTGTCTTTAGCCTCAATTTGTCAGATCATGCGTTAGATCGTAGATGTATGCATTCAGCTGTCGCTCATCATGCAAGACAACAGGGCAGAGGCGTCGAATCCTGGCGGGGGGGGGAGCAGGGTGGGGATCGCCCCAAAAAAACTATTGGTGGCGAGCGCAAACATATCGATAAGCCCCCGCCCAATAATTTTGACAACCTTGAAATATTCAATAATATGCAAAGTAAATGTTTTAAAAAGCATTGGAAAGCACTATAAAATGGCCCCCCAAAAAACACTCTTAAAAATACGAAATTGACAATAAAATTCTGTATTGCAATTTGGCGACATTTTTTGACTTTTTTTTCACTCCCCCCCCCCCAGTCCGAAACATGGATCGACGCCTCTGCAACAGGGTTAGGACTATTACTTTTAAAACAATTGGTGTTATATTTGATCCTTTTTGTTTTACATGTAGATGTGCAATATTTCAACAACATTTTCCCGTCTACATTTACAGGAAAGCCACACGTACGGGTGCTGCATGCCTGCAGAATAATCTCGAGGTTGCCAAATGTAGGCGTCCAGTTTCGCACATCATTACCTGTTAAACGGCAGACATATTTATGCTCGACAAAGATGGTTGGCTACCTCTCCGCCGCGGTCAGGATTCAGATCAAACCTGCATAAATTCAAGAAAACAAACTAATGTAATTCAAACTGTACATCACACTCCCATGTTATGAAGACACGCTGCAAAACCAGGGCGTTAAATTTGACACCAGTGTTGACTCCATTACAGATATTACATGTGGTGTTTTGTCTAAACACTTTGTGTGTTATTTAGACACCACACATTAATTCAAACACCAAGAGTATTAACTTTAACACCATGGGTATTGACAATTAAGACCTTTCAAGTATCTATATTGGTAACAACTTGGGTGTTAAATTTAACACCAGTGTTGATTTCCACTCAATATACTAAATGTGCTGTTAAATTTAAACACTTTTGGGTTTCATTTAACATCACAAATTAATCCACACACCAAGAGTATACCTTTAAAGCCACAGGCTAACAATGACCACAGTTTAAATGTGAGCTACATAATCCTCCATGCTCTAAGTGTGTTTGATAAGGTTTAAAAATGAAGCCCTGAAAAACTTGTATTTCTAAATAATTATTTAGTGCTTCAAAAAAAGTGAAATCTGATTCACCTGCCCATTTTCTCCCCTGGACTTACTGTGTGTGGATCTAGGCTATTTTGTACTCGGCCCGAGTACTAATTGTTTATTCATTCATATCTTGCCAGTGACAGCATAAATTTCTAAACGTTTGTATTCTAGGGTGTTTATTTGTCCATTCAAACACTACTATGTAGCTCAGATAGCAAAGTTTGCTTTTAGATTGCCGTCTGAGATTTTCAATTCTTAATTGGTAAATCAATTCGGTTTAATATCTAAATAATCAGGACGTATAGAGTACACGATTGCTCCTCATATTGGTATTATCGAATAAGTTATTTGAACACTAGTAATCCATAATCGCATTTTGTTTTTACTTTACAGGAACAGTATATTGTGTTGCAATGAAACTTGCCCTTGTTCCAGTCAATTTTAGATTTTGCTTAATTTTTAGCTATAGTTTGGCAGGTGCTGGGGTGGGTATTGTTCCTGTATATAGCTTGCCTTGTAAATACAGCCGTAAGTACGGTACCTCAGAAAGTGTATACATAAAATATTGCAGTAACCGCATGTATGTAACATAAGGTACATATACATTCGATTGCAAACTTTAATACACGGCTAGTTTCCAAAGATGTTATACATGTATTTGTAATTTAAGTTTGTTTATACTTGGGTTATGTTATATATATATTTTTTCTGTTTTGATGTCGTTGCTCGGTGGTTATTTGTAACGGAAAGTTTGTGTTTTGGCACAAAACAAGTCACTAAATTACACGAATTGATTAAGGTATAACTCTGGACTGACAAAAGTAAAGCGAATGAATGTATCGGCCGATGTAATAAAAAAATTACTTACACTGTAGTGTACTTATACGAAACACAGTACTTAAATTTAACCTGCTATATGTTTGTTTAATAAATACGTCATAATAATCCAAATTACTGAATTGTGTTGTCGTTATTGTTTGTTTCTTACGGTATCCCGAGTCACTGTTACGTGTTAAATTAAAAAAAAACAACAACTCTGAAATGGAATAATTACATATATAGGCTTGATATATTACACGGACAGACACAGACAGACAGACAGACAGACAGACACACACACACGCACACACACACACAAACACACCATCGCACACAATACACACATGCACATACGCACGTAGGCCTACACATATACACACAAACACACACACAAACACACAAACACCATCGCACACATACACACACGCACATACGCACGTAGGCCTACACATATACACACAAACACACACACACAACACACAGACACACACACACACATAGACACAGACACACACAGACACACACACACACACAGACACACACACACAGACACACACACACACACACACACACACACACACACACACACACACACACACAAAGTTTGGCTGAACCATGCAAGATTGCAAGACTTATGAATGTTCAAAATCCATTTAATCCCGGACAGTTGCCACATGAAGGGGATCGAGGGGCGCCCACAACTCTGTTATTTTCAAAGTAGAGAAAATCAGGGAATTTTGAACGCTTTCTTAACATTTTACCACCTTAGACTTTTGCTGTTTGGCTGTTAACGGATAAGTTTTGGTTGCTGGCGAGAAAAATCTGGCATTTCCGACGAGCACCACCACTCCCCCCTCCCCAGCGAGTTTTTGCTCGCTGGCGCGGGAGTTTTTGTCCTCTCTACGATTTTACCCTGGCGCCGCCCCTGCCTGGGGTCATGTTAGTGAGCTACGCCTCTGGGATCGTATGAGCAACACTTTCACCTCTACTTCATACAAAACATAATGCGAAATCACCACAGTTGACAAATAATTGATTTGAACTTCGCCATACGATTAGTACACCATCTAACGTTCTAAAAAAGGCCATATTTTTGAATATGTATTTTCGTTTTCTTCCACAATCCCCCCTTTTTTTTACACGTGTCACGAATAGTAGCCAGATAATGTTGGTACTGACAACCAAGATTTTACCTATATGTGAAGATAGTGTGTTGTGTCAAGGATTATGCTAACATTAAGTGAAATATATACAGAATTCCTTGTAGCTACGCCATCCTATATGCAAATCATATCAACGACGCGTTGTTGATGACAGTGGGCGGAGCTTCGAATCGTCTTCTTTGCCTTAGCTTTAAACCTCAAATAATAAATTGCCATTGAGTCGATGTGAAAAATTCGTATATAAACAGTACTTTTCGGATCAGATACTCTCTGATCACTTCAAAGTGAAATTCTGCAAACATGTCTCTCAGCGATAAATCAGTAGTGAGACTTTCTGTGAGTTGCACGGCGGCGGTTATTGGTATTCCCGGTAATGCTTTAATCGCCATCGTTTTCTTTCGAAAGAATAAGAAAAATGCCACCGACATCGCTGTCGTCGCCTTAGCCCTAGTCGATCTTCTCGCGTGTTTTATTAGCAGCACGAAGATTGCCCTGGCGTTCTACCACAGTAGTGATTCTTGGCCCTGTTACATTGAAGTGATAGCAGGCCGATCAGGCTTGTATGCGGGCCTGTTCCTCACAAAGTCGATCTCGATCTACCGTTACCTGGCAGTTTACAAACCGTTTTCAAGAGGACTTGGTCGGTGGGGCTCAACAGCAATATCTCTTAGTTGCGTCATCTTGGCTATCGGTTTGCACGTACCCTTCTTTTTCATCACAAAGTCAAAAAAATACGGAAATACGTATGGATGTAGCGTTTACGGTGACGTGGAATGGATACGAAAAGTTTACTCCACATCGCAAGCAACCGTATTCGGTCTATCAGTTGCCGTCATCACTGCGCTCTACGTGAAGATTTACAAAGTGATTCGCGAGCAACAACGTATCCGTCGGGAATTGATGGGTGGGATGGCGTTGGATCCACAAAAACGTCGTTCTAAATCACCTGAAGTACACTATTCAGTTCCATCTATTAGCGGACAAGTTTCCGAGCAACACACAATTTCCCAAGACATTGACTCTTCAACCCTGGGCGACAAGGAACGGACGGGACCCGGGAACGAAGAAGTCGGAGAACGTGGACGAACACCAGATGCCAGTATCGCGGCCTCTTCAGCCAAGAAACAGCAATCAGACCACAAGACAACTCAGATGCTCATCATTATCACAATTATCTTTTTCTCGTGTTGGCTACCAAACGTGGTTCTGGATCAACTATCTCAGAAACAAATAAGTACGATTGTCACGTATGTTCCCAACGGATCGTTCTTCGTTTATATGTTGTATCAGGTAAAGTACATTAGTCACTTCGTTAATGTGTTCATATACTTGCTGGTGAACCGACGTTTTAGAAAAGAATGCCGCGAAGTCCTTGTCTGCACTTTTCATAATAAAAAATAGAAAGTTGACGTTTTATAATAAAAAGTGTAAAATTACACATCAATGCACCGTTAAATATAAATCAGTGCATATATTATAGATTCGAATTTTCAAATTTAGAGATTTAACGCCTTAAAAAGGAATAGGTCATTGATTTCAGGTATTGTCGTATTGGTCAGATTTAATACAGGTGACAAAAACACGGCATATGAAAATCCACTGTTCAAATGTAGTGTTCATAATTATGTCCAACTATTATAAAAGGATAAACGATTATTAACCAATTACACTTTTTATGGACCTCCTGCTCAAATTGTGTAACGGTATAAATTTTCGTAAGTAATTTAAGTGACACACCATTTTGTTATGATTTTCATAAGAAATTTAAGCAGATAAAGTGACGGACAATATTACGATTTCATAAGCAATTTAAGTGACAAAGAAAATTTTATTACGATTTTCATAAGTAATTGAAGTGACAGACACCATTTATTACGATTTTCATATGTACTTTAAGTGACAGACACCATTTTATTACATTTTCACAAGTATTTTAAGTGATGGACACCATTTTATTACCATTTTCATAAGTAATTTAAGTGACAGACACAATTTCATTACGTTTTTCATATGTAATTTAAGTGACAGACCCCATTTTATAACGATTTTCATAAGTAATTTAAGTGACAGACCCCATTTTACTACGATTTTCATATGTAATTTAAGTGATAGTCACCATCTTATAACGATTTGAATGAGTAATTTACTGACGAACTCCATTTTATTACTAGTTTCAGAAGTTATTAAGTAACATACACCATTTTATTACCATTTTCACAAGTAATTAAGTGACAGACACGATTTCATTACGATTTTCATATGTAATTTAAGTGACAGACACCATTTTATAACGATCTTCATAAGTAATTTAAGTGACAGACCCCATTTTACTACGATTTTCATATGTAATTTAAGTGACAGTCACCATCTTATAACGATTTTCATATGTAATTTAAGTGACAGTCACCATCTTATAACGATTTTCATGAGTAATTTTACTGACGAACTCCATTTTATTACTAGTTTCAGAAGTTATTAAGTAACATACATCATTTTATTACCACTTTTACAAGCAATTAAGTGACAGACACGAATTCATTAAAATTTTCATAAGTAATTTAAGTGACAGACACAATTGTATTACTATTTTCATAAATAATTGGGTAACATACACCATTTTATTACCATTTTCACAAGTAATTAAGTGACAGACACGATTTCATTACAATTTTTATAAGTAATTTAGTTGACAGACCCCATTTTATTACGATGCTCATAATATGAACATTGTAATTAAATGGGGTCTGTTAATTAAATTACTTATAAAAATTGTAATTTAAGTGACAGATACCATCTTTTTATAACGATTTTCATAAGTAATTTTACTGACGAACTCCATTTTATTACTATTTTCATATGCAATTAAAGTAACGGACACCATTTTATTGTGATTATACAATGTAAATTAAGTGACGGAAACCATTTTATTACGATTTTTATAAGTAATTAAAGTGACAGAAACCATTCTATTACTAGTATATTCATAAGTAATTTAAGTAACGGATACCATTTTATTACCATTTTCATAAGTAATTTAAGTTACGGACACGATTTCATTACTTTTTTCATCAGAAATTTAAGTGACAGACCCCATTTTATTACGATTTACAAATGTAATTTAAGTGACAGTCACCATTTTTTTTTACTATTTTCATAAGTAATTTAAGTAACATACACCATTTATTACCATTTCCACAAGTAATTAACAGACAGGATTTCATTACTATTTTCATAAGTAATTTAAGTGGCAGACACCATTCTATTGCTATATTATTCATAAGTAACATAAGTGACAGATACCATTTTATTACCATTTTCATAAGTAATTTAAATGAACACAATTGCATTACTATTTTCATAAGTAATTAAGTAGTATACACCATTTTATAACCATTTTCACAAGTAATTAAGTGACGGACACGATTTCATTACTATTTTCATAAGTAATTTAAGTGACAGACCCCATTTTATGACGATTTTCATATGTAATTTACGTGACAGTCACCATCTTATAACGATTTTCATGAGTAATTTTACTGACGAACTCCATTTTATTACTAGTTTCAGAAGTTATTAAGTAACATACATCATTTTATTACCACTTTTACAAGCAATTAAGTGACAGACACGAATTCATTAAAATTTTCATAAGTAATTTAAGTGACAGACACAATTGTATTACTATTTTCATAAGTAATTAGGTAGCATACACCATTTACTACCATTTCCATAAGTAATTAACAGACACGATTTCATTACTATTTTCATAATTTAAGTGGCAGACACCATTCTATTACTATATTATTCATAAGTAATATAAGTATATAAAGTGACAGATACCATTTTATTACTATTTTCATAAGTAATTTAAATGAACACAATTGTATTACTATTTTCATAAGTATTTAGGTAACATACACCATTTTATTACCATTTTCACAAGTAATTAAGTGACGGACACGATTTCATTACTATTTTCATAAGTAATTTAAGTGACGGAAACAATTGTATCACTATTTTCATAAGTAATATAATGTAAGTAACAGACACTATTTTATTTTCATTTTCACAAGTAATTAAGTGACGGACACGATTTCATTACTATTTTCATAAGTAATTTAAGTGACAGACCCCATTTTATGACGATTTTCATCATGTAATTTAAGTGACAGGCACAATTTTATAACGATGTTCATAAGTAATTTCACTGACGACCTCATTTATTTCTATTTCCATATGCAATTAAAGTAACGGACACCATTTTACTGTGATTAAATAATGTAAATTAAGTGACGGACACAATTTTATTACGATTTTCATAACTAATTTAAGTGACAGACGCCATTTTATTACAATTTTTATAACTAATTTATATCACGGACACTATTTCATTACGATTGGATATGCAATGGTCATTATCTTCAATGGAGGTGGCTTGTTTGCCTAAGACTGTGTAGGATATAAAGGGTATGTAAATCTTTACAGAATTAATTTCTGTTTTTGATAATCTCAAGTTTGGGTAGGTGCAAATCACAGTCGATTATCTGTAATCATCGATTACCTTTCAAAATTCAAGTTTATAAATCTATTATGTGTGCAAAATGCAATGTTAATTTGCAAAAAGCAGTTAGCAAGGAATGTACATTTTAGATTTTTTGTTGAATGATTTGAACCGTGATATTGCTAATGCATGTAATCATAAGCAACTAGGATGCAAACCATATACATTTTCCTTTGTTAATTCACATACGTAAAAAAATAGGAAAAGTAGCTAATGTTGGAGTTAGCGCTAAATGTACATTTATCGCATCAAATCAATATTCATTTTTCTTTACGAAGAAATAAAAAAATATTTCTATTAGA
This sequence comes from Eucidaris tribuloides, assembly GCA_001188425.1. Lineage (NCBI taxonomy): Eukaryota > Metazoa > Echinodermata > Echinoidea > Cidaroida > Cidaridae > Eucidaris > Eucidaris tribuloides. The sequence continues at coordinate 9,115 of JZLH01S0084631.1, read as the reverse complement.
TATGATACTGATAACCAAGGTTTTGAGCATGACGATTTTTTTTGCCCATCATGTAACTGTGATATAAATATTGCACATGTTTAGAGTCTAGAAGCTGAATATTCACGAATGTTATTTTCACTTAATTAACACGGCTGGTAAAGTACTGAGTGTTCGCATTGACACTGTAATCAAATGTATGTTATGTACACATAAGCTATTGATAAAGTAGAAGAAGCAGAACATTATGGTGTAGCTATGGGACAGTGGTGAAACACATCCCCATTATATCAGGTTACACGATCCGACATAAGCATATATCAACAACTTTTATAATCCTGATTTCATATCATATAATTTCACTTTATTTCGTCTTTATTTTGCGACTTAAAAAAAATCAACTCAAAATTGCATGAAACAGAGTGCCCCACATAGCGACATTTTCCAACCAGAACTTGCCCCCAGAGCTGTATCCTCCATGATATTATGTCTCCTGTAAGGTCTAAAAATGAAGCCACGATAATCAAAATGTATTTCAAATAGATCATTTAATACTTTCAAGAAAGTTAGGAAGATATCAGTGACCGGTTATCCCAAAACCTGACAAAAATGTAATACAAAAACCATCATTTGATAATTTGACAATGTGAAGTCTATGAGTATTTGGATTTCCATACTCATTTCTCCCGCGGACTGATGTGTTACCGCAATGAGTCCACCAAATTAATGTATGATGTTTATCCATACAATCATATCTTGATGTTAGCATCATAACTTTGTAACGTTTTGTTTTCTAGGCTTTTTATTTATATATTCAAGCACTATCATTTACATTAGACATCAAACTTTGATTTTTTTTTTCAATTGCACCTCCATGATGTTTTCCCAATATACCTCAAATTCACCTCCTAATTTGTTTTGGATACGCAAAATGCCTTGTCAATGGTACGCCATCTAATGTTGGTATATACATGTACATGTATTCACGTCCATTTCTTTGGGTATGCCTGCTGACATATTATAACAGTTTTCTTGAATAACTGGAGTTCTTTGGAATAAATTTAATATCAAACTGACAGTTACAATAAACTAGCCGTCATTTTTGTCAATTTCGTAGACCGATTGAATTGCAATTCGAACTTTGCTTTGGTTTCGAAAATTTTATTACACGATTTTTTAAGGTCAATGTATATTATTTGCTTGTCATGTTTAGGAAAAGATGGAAATGTATTTCAATAAACAGTCATAAATATAAGTAGAAACGCTATGGTCAGGCATTCACAAGCTAGTGAAAACTTTACTTTGACCTGAATA
>JZLH01S0084620.1:48012-61095 GCA_001188425.1 Eucidaris tribuloides | reverse complement strand
CTTTTTCCGTGTAAATTGTCTTCAAATGGGGGTCTACACATGCAAGACCTTTCTTTCTGTAGACCCCCAATCATCAAGAATATTATTTTTGTGTACGAAATGTATTTTTTTGTGTGCATTCTATATGCTCGGTTGTTCTGTATTTTTATTGTTCTGTTATATTCGATGTATTTTATGTATGTGTTTTTTTTAATATTATGATTGATGATGAATAAAATAAATGAAATGATCCCACAGCATAATTTTCGGTCCTTTTGTCAATATGAGCACTATAAGGGAGGAGAAAGTTGGATGATATTTGCTTTTAAAAATTATGCCAAAAATGAAATATCTGTATTCCGAAACATGTCAACGATTAAATAACAAAGCAATCCTATCAATGCTAGAAATACACTCGTCAAAGGTTTACTAGTAAAACACCCTATTCAGATTCATGAAACGGCCTGCAAGAGTATTACACAAACCTTTACGAGATAAAGCCAGACTTTTAGCAGTGTTTGATAAAAATTTGAATAAAAAGAACACGTTTAATTTTAATTTTTAATTTAATAAAAGACTTACCCTGATAAGTCTATTTCAAAATGCGATTTTAAGATCTCTTTCTAACTCGGCTCATCCCAGTTTATTTTTCTTTTTCCTTCCTTTCTTTTTTTCTTTCGTTTTTTTTTTTTTGGCCGGCCGAATTGGGGGGGGGGGCACGTCCCCCGTACCCCTCGTAGTTACGCCACTGGTCACAGTAAAGACGATATGAGGAAACAAAATCCGACAAAAATGAAACACAAAAACCATTATGGTGAAATCCCGGGCAGCTTGTCGTCAGATTATACACACAACAAAAAAAGTAACTACCCCCTTTTTAAAACTACCATAACTTTTCAACGAAATACGTTTTAGCAAAATGATTTGACAGGTGTATATCTACACCCATTGACTAACCTATGTGTGAAAATGTGATTGATCCGTCAAGCCACGCATGAGTGAGCATGCATTAAAGGCAAAATGCCACTTTTCAAAGTCTCAGGAGTCATCTCTTATGCCAAAATAAAGGTAAACAATGGTATTTTTTGCTTTATTTAAGGAGTGTACTCACTCAACCATGACATGGTTACAACCTTTTATGTTCATACAGCATGTTAAGATACAATTTGCTGAAAAATAAAGGATTTCATTTTTTTTTATAAACTTAATGGATTTTACAGTTTCAAAGTTGAGGAAGGATGGTAATTTTTAAATTGAGCTCACCGAAGCGCAAAAAATGCGAAAAGTGTCAAAAGAAGTGTAAGGGGGTCAAACGAGAGATGAATAACATAAATAGCGCTAAATCAATTACCAGAAACAGAATTTGTCAAAATCCTGTATCACAAATTTCCCAAAATGACCCTTGTGACTTTTGAAAAGTGACTTTTTGCCTTAAATATGTGCTCACTCATGCATGCATTGACGTATATCAATCACATTTTCCTACAGAAGTTAGTCAATTAGTGCAGAAACACCCCTGTTAAATTATTTTGCTCCAAACCGTTTCTTTCAAAAGTATTTTGAAAAAGGGGTAGTTATTTGTGTGTGTGTGTGTTTATATTTTTTACGGTGAATTCCTGGCGACTCGCTACCAATGATTTCACCGTAATTTTGATCGGTCTTTCACCGTAACACGTTTATTTTTAGTGGGTTTTTTTTACATTAAAATTTGATCGTCCGAAGAAGTTACTTTAAAATGACCGTAATTATTTTGACGGTTTCCCCGTTGAAAAATTAGGTAATTTTTTTTGGTGTCAAATTACATATAATGATCAGATATCTTCTTTTTTTACACACATGCACACACACACAGACACAGACAGACAGACACACACACACACACACACACACACACACACACACACACACACACACACACCACCACACACACACTACACACACACACACACACACCATTATCACGGTGTCACGCCCATTGAAACCGATGACATCCATTTTCCATTATGAATATTATTACACGACAAGCGATGACACACACTATATGGACACGCATCACTGAACCGGATGGACAGTCTGGAATTTATACTGTTAGAACCGATGACATGACAGATCAACCTGTGAACTGACGGACCACTACCCCTTATATTGCAAAAGCGAAAAAAAAAAAGAAAATGCGATGTTAATTTGGGACTATTCTGCCAGAGTCTGCGGAACGATGACGTCATCGGTTGGGGTGTGTGTCATTGCGTTGTACGAGTTAACAATTTCATTCGTATGTCATCATGTTTATATGCGTGACACGAGTACAGCTAATACACACAAACACACACAACGCACACACACACACACACACACACACACACACACACACACACACACAGATCAAAATATATGATCAAACTAGATAAGAATCATCCGTAGGATTAGGATACAAAGCTCCGAAGAGGGCAGGGGTTCAAGGACTATAAGTATGAAAACTAAAGCTACAATGATGACATACTCTGTATAGGTCCATGGAGATTACACCAAATTCGGCGTCAACGAGCCTCTCTCCCGACCAGGACCTCCCAACATCTTGTTACTGATTAGCCCACACTTGAAAATCAAGTGTTCAGTTTATCAGCCATTTTTGCGAATATAAAATTAAGAAACATACATTTTTTTCTCTTCACAAGCGCAGAAGCGGCGTCTGCAGCACGGAATATACCATATTTATCTAACGGCCCTATGGCATTCCTCATCTACCCTTTCTTAGAATTAATACCCTGTCAATAACCGCTACTTGTGTGAATATGGAAGCGAGTTAAGATGTGTTTTTTTTTAAATGACAGACACCTCTACAGTGCTCAAACCATAAGCACGGGTATGACGTGTACATGTTCGACAAATATTGTAGACGATCCACTTCAGATAATAGATAATGATCTATGTAAATGTGAGCAAACAAGCAGACAATACAGCACGCACTTGTTGCATCTTCAGTGAGCGGAATACGGTGTGGTTCATATCAACACAGCGACGGTGCAAACAATAGACCCCGATCTCTCGATCGATGAACGATTTTGGATAAGACCAGACGGTCAGGGACTGGAATACGTGTATGGTCTAAGTGGGAACGCATACCAAGTCTACTAATCTCAGTGTGTGCGTGATTATTCCATACTGACGGATGATTTTCAGAGGAAGATGTTCCAATCATATGGGTCCAGTGGTAAGTTCATATTTTCTTTGTAGATTATTTCGTAACAGTATTAAACTTAAAAGAAATTCATCACCTCTTAGTGTCTGATTTTTTTGGTGAATTCGTCCCATTAGTGCATCTCAACCTCCATTCTCATAGCCTACTCAATAATACGTTAACAAGAAAAGTATCAATTCAATTGACGATTTGTTTTCCTTGTAATGTCAAACAGGTTCCGAATCATCGTGAACATGGGAAGAATTGATTTTCAATCTATGATATTACAAATCATATAAACCGTTTCTGTTAGGTATTTTACATCCAGGTTTAAACACAAACATATAGTATTATGATATTATGGTCATTGTATTATGGGTTGGTGTCGATATACGTCTGTGCGACAGCCGGTGGATAAGGGAGCCGCGGGCCATAAGTAGTCAAAAGGATCCATGAAGTAGTCAAGTAAGTTAGGCTACATGACCATTATTCCGAAGGTTGAAGTACTATGTACGCAAGTCGGATGAACGAAACCGATTTCATTTTCGAATCAACGAGCCTTTTAGGTATATTTGTGTGTTCAGATAACGAACGTCAAATTGGAAATGAAAAGATGTTTACACTGTAGAAACTGTGTTTAGTCAGTGAACACTCTTATAAATACACTCTTGCTATCACTTTGTAAACATGTTCAGAAACTAAACAAACGTTGTATGTCAAATAGTTAACATCGGTTTCCAATTTCTAAACTGTCAATAATTTAAACATATTGTCTAAAGACATCGTTGCTTAACTTGCTTTCACTTACTAAACCGTGATGTTTATTTGCTAAACTCGTTTTTTTACAGTGTATCTCAATATTATTTTAAAACTTGTTACATGTATTTTGAAGCCCAAGTTTAGTTTTGGGGATTTTTTTTATTTTGAAAGCTTTATGCCCAAAAGTCATATCCCAGCAATAACGGATTCTGTATGTCTTTAGTGTTTTTTTTAAATTAATTAATGAAAAATCTCGGGGGGGGGGGGGTACCCCCGAGATTTTCGACTATATTTTGAATTATAGCATTCAAGGAGTTAATAAGGTGTTAAGGTTAAATGAGTTATAACTCATCTGAAAGAGCAGACTCTGATCTTTCAGATGTGGTCTAACCCATATAACCTTGACACCTTATTAACCCCTTGGATGATATAATGTAAAATATAGTCGAAAATCTCGCCCCCCCCCCCCGAGATTTTTCATAAATTAATTTAAAAAAACCCCAAACTAAAGACTTTCAGAATCTTTTATTGCTGGGATATGACTTTTGGGCATAAAGCTTTCAAATAAAAAAAAAATCCCCAAACTTAAACTTGGGCTTTAAATTGTATATCAAAATGATGATTTGGCTTCAAATATGCAAACTATCATCTGAACCATTACACGGAGGGGTTAAAGGGTTGAATATTTAATATGAATATTTATTTGAGTATTTCAGGGAAAGACAAAAACTATGATGGAATGACGAATTCACAAAGTTCTGCTTTGGCACCAACTTTGGGGAGGCATCCACTATGCAGTGGGCTGCAATTATGGCTGATGATAAATTTCTGCAAAATTTTGGTCAAAAAATAGGCCATAATGGTGATGAATTAATGCATGGGTAAAATATTAATTGGTAGTGGGAATTTATCGCCTAACATAGAAACAAGTTGAGCCGTTTGTATTATATGCTAGAGTGAATAATAGTGAAATGTATATCTCATTGAATTGATTACACATTAAAAACGTTGAAAATATTTTAAACGACTGATTACCATTGTTTAAGCCTGTAACTCTGACAAAATTGTTTAATTTTTTTTTGAAACAACCATGATTGTGGAATCCTTTTAAACAAAATTGGTTAAGATATGAACAACGCTGTTCAAATTGTAACCAATATTATTTTAAAAAATATTCAAAGTATTTCAAACAGCGTTTTTACTGTGTAGATTATGCTTCAATTAACATTTCAAAGTATTGTTGATCTTACTGATGGAACATGAAATTCAAATTGCCATAAGTCTCTGTTTATTTTATGATTATCACTGTTTTCTCTTTATCAGTGCTGTATCTATTCGTGTCATAATTATGGCATAGTAAGCCAAACATACATCGGGTTAACAAATAACTGGGCACCTTCGTATACAAACAGGTCCAAGTATATTTGATCGTGGGTCTAAAGTTTGTTACTTCTAAGTAAAGTACAAAGATTAAAGCGTGTCAATACCAGACAAAAATTAAGGTTCGCCATGTTTGTGTTCACGAACAAGGAAGAAAAACTTGACCAGCCCGATAAATTTCAGAGAACTTTATTAACCAATGGGGTAATTGTATATAATATCTTTGTGTGCAGTGCATTTATTATTATGATTTACTCTACTATGCTTGTTGGTAATGTACACCATTCGCAAGTTATTTCCTGCAAAAACTCAAGACCTATAATAAAACAAGTTTGGAGATACAGGGAGGGTGCGGAATGGCACCGATCTCACTTTAACACGCATTTTCCATAGAAACCAGCACGAGATATCTCGGTTTTAGTCCCATCGATTTCCCAATTGCAACCAAGTTTGACACGCACAGTAGAATTTCGTCGTCGTCTAAGTTATAAACCGTCAAATATGAAATTATATTACCTTATACAGGCCACTTATTTATAATTGATGCAGGTCTTTATATGCGTATACCATTTTGTTGTAGGCCTATATACGTTGTGTATGCTGTATGATAGGCTATATAATATACACATATAAAGAAACACATATTAATGCAGGCCTTTATGTATACATTATACCTTTATTTAGTTGTGTATGTTGCATAATATACACACATGCGTGTATATGTATTATGAGAAACATATAGATGTGTATACATTATACCGGATTTGTGCATACGTTGTACATGTTGTATAATATACTGTACACATACAGCGTGTCCCAGAAAAAAATGTCCCCCTCGTAGACAAGAGAATAATTACCAAAATCTGGTTTTATACTCAAATAAATTTACATATTTGAAAAGCTCATTTTATTTTCTAACTTTTGTGAAAATTTTATTGGTATCACTTCATTGGTTTTGAATACACAGTCCATTATGTAACAGCAGTGCTTTTCAGTCCATTCTAAGTTTGCAGTGCTTCATCAGTACATCAACCTGAATGGTAATCAGGTGGAAAGATGTGCTGGAGAACAATGAAGGTTTACAAGCTGGACATTGAAGGACAAACTTTAAATGAAACACATATTATGAAAGCAAAAAAGACCAGTGGAACTGAATTTTGATTAGTTTTCATTTTAACAAGTGAATAAACTTGACTTCAGTTACTTGATAACAACAAGAACAGTCATTTACATGAAAGTGAAGCATTTCTTTTTAGTAAACTTGGAATGGGCCGGAAAGCACTGCTGTTACATGAGAGCCTATATATTCAAAACCAAGGAAGTGAGACTTTTGACAATTTCACAACAACTACAAAATTAAATGGGCTTTCTAAATATGTAAATTTAATTGAGTAAATATGTAAATTTAATTGAGTATAAAACTTGATTTTGGTAATTATTCTGTTGTCTACGAGAGGGACATTTTTTCTGGGACACGCTGTATACATTTACAAAAGAAACTCATAGATAAGTATACATTGTACCATGATTTTGTTATACGTTGCGAATGTTGTGCACGCATACATTATTTTGTAAAAGAAACACATATTTTATGTATGAGTGTTTATGTATTACATCAATCAGATGTGCTTCCTTACAGGTTCTCATTAGACCCCCCCCCCCCCGAAAAAAAAAAAAAAAAAACTGGTTCTGTAAAAATGATTCCGCTCTTGTGACAAACATAGTTCTACAATGAATTCCCTTTTTTCTTAAAGTGTATATCATTCTTTCTCCTCTTCTCCTTCTTTCATTTTCTGCTACCGGCTACCGGCGGAACTCGCCCAGGTAGATCTGGGGATTACGATGAGTGGTAAAAGTATAAAATATTGTTTGTTTTTAATTTGTGATAAATCTTACAGCGCCTAGAAACTTCTGTATTAGACGCTATATAAATGTTGTATATTCTTCTTCTTCTTCTTCTTCTTCTTCTTCTTCTTCTTCTCTCTCTCTCTCTTCTTCTTCTTCTTCTTCTTCTTCTATTCTTTCTTTTCTTCTTCTTCTTCTTTCTTCTGATGATGATGATGATGATGATGATTGATGATTATATTATTAATTATCATTACTCATTTTTTTATCTTATTACTATTATTCATTATTCAATTTCAATTTCAATTTTTATTCAACGCATATATAATAAAAAACAAACAAAACATTTGAACACAACATGATACAAAAAGTAATGGTTTGGACCCTTGTAAAGCAGTGGTTCTGCTTATAAATCAGGGCCCTATTCAGACAAACATTAACTGATGTATACACATTTTAAAAATAACAAACATTAATAGTATTAAACATACATACACGTTTCACACCACACCACACACACCAACACACATACACACACAGACAAGACCAGACAGACACACACACGCACACCACACACACACACACCACACACACACATGAGCATACACATTTAATACACACAGTGGTAGATAGAAATTCAAGAGATGTAGAGAGAAAAGGGAAAGAGAAGGGGAAAAGAGTGATTCAGTAAGAAGATGAAACTTTATTTATTATTGTCATTATTATTATTATTATTTATTATATATTATTATTCATTATTTTTTATTATTATTATATTCTATTATTATTATTATTATTTATTATTATTATTATTATTATTACTATTATTCATTTTTACTATTATTCCTTTCTTCTAATTTTGGTTGTTGTTGTCTTTATCAAGATTAAGATTATTTTCCTATTTCATTTAATTTTCCTCTGCATTAGACACACGATGACCATGAACAACCTGCGGACTTTCCTCGTTATATTAGTGGTCAGCATCATAGTATCGGTGATCATGTTAACTTTTCTGGGACAAAATAAAGAATCGTTTATAGACACCTCTATATCATTGAAGAAGAAACTGCGCATTGTGTTGTAAGTATAAATGCATTGAATTGAATTGAATCATTCATTATCAAACTGCACTGAACATTATACAATAAATACACACATATTGAATTACAACATATTTTACATAATGATAGAAGTATTTACAGAAAGTATACATACCATGGGAGTTAAGGTAGAATGCTAATACTAATCGTGGTTAGTACCATGTGATTAAAAAAAAAACAATTGAACATTAAATATTAGTTGAAAAATGAGCAGGACATTCACATTATATATATCAGAAATATTGATAAGACATTAATTCTGACATTATAATTTATAAACTTAAAGAAGATTTGATTTTAATTTTTTTCAAAAAATTATTGATCGAAAGATGATTTCTTATATCATTTTCAAGTAAATTCCAATTTAAAAACACCCTAATGGGAGATACATTCTTTTCCTATATTTTGTTTTTGCTAACCAGAATCCTAGATTTTTTATTAATCTTTTGTCTGGTTTCATAACAATGACTAATGTATGAACAATACAATGACATATCATCTAGTGTGTGACAATGAATTAGGTCATACGTACAAATCATAAAGTGATAATTTATAGAATAAAGACTGTAGAATAAGAAGTACTGAACAAAGGCTCAAAGTTTTCAAATTTGTGTACAGATCACGATTGTTTGAGCTGTACATCCAAACTTGGTGAAGTTAATTGACACAATAAAAGATGAATATAGGACAAAAACAAACATTGTCACACTTGTCGATTTCCTTGTGGACTTGAGTACTTCTCCTTCTAAACACTTAATTATATATTTTTTGGAATGTTCTCAGTAAGACGAACAATTTGATATGCAATTTGTCAAATTTGAACGTTTGAAATTTGACCTCATTTGACCTTTGGCTGGAATTGACCCATATATCATCAACAAAGCACAAAATACATGATAAATTATATGTTTTCTTAATCCTTGTAACAAATCGAGTTATTTTAGATATATTTTGAAGAAATTATACCAAGTTAAAAATTTGACCCCAGTTGACCCCTCCCCTGACTCCTACTATGGAAGAGTCAAATTGACCCCCCAAAAATTCAGAAAAATTCCCGGCGTGTAACGACTTCAAAACAATCACTAACTCAATTTCGTCAAAATGTGACGTAAGTACTTCTTATTCTACATTCTTCATATTGACTTCTCCTCATCTTGTCACACCCCTTTTATAACTCTTTCAGGCATCCGGTGATGGATACGGAGAATACATCGATTGCATCGGAAGAGGGCGCTATTTCTTCAAACCGGACATCGAACCAACAACTCACAGACTCGCAGCTACCAAGCGACATACGAACTCTACTTGGACATAATGACCAACATCCAGCTGAAACTCACAACGCTAACAACGCCGCAACTACAAAATTACCTCCGACAGGTGACGGTTACCATGACAACACACTTTGCACGGCGAAGAAGAACATTCTGTTTCTGAAGACCCATAAAACCGGAAGTTCAACTGTCCAGAACATTCTCTACCGCTACGGAGACTCGCACGATCTCGCATTTGCATTGCCAGTAAACGACGTGTATATGGGCACGCCCGCCCTATTTCAAAGGAAGTTTGCCATTGCATCGCCGTCCGGCAAATACAATATTTTAGCCAATCACGCCCGGTATAACAGAGCAGGTAAGCAATAGGTAGGATGAGGTATGAATATTCATAAGATGTGTGAATATTCATTCATCGACCTTCATTAGTTCTATTGAACACTTTATTAATCACAAGTTTGTGTCGGTATTAGGAAGACGGCGCTTTATTGGAAACAATTAACTCAATGTGTTCTTTATGGGACGTGTGGAAATTAAAAAGGTCTAATTAAGTTTGAATTAAATGGTTGAATATCACGTCCTTGATTAAAAGGGAAATGGCAAGATTGGAAGTAGTTCTCAATTTAGGACACAATGCTCCCAGAATTAAGAATATATTGTTAATACTCTCTGATGCATACCTGCCAACCAGTACGATGTTTCCAGGGCAGTTCTGGTCTTATTACAGTTATTAGGCGGTAGGGTAAACGATAAAAAGGTTACATAATGAAAAAAAAAATGAAATTAGAGTTCGAATGAGAAAAATATTTGAAACAGCTAAACAAAGGTTTTCTTATGAGAAAAAAAAACATGAATAAAACATATCTTTTGTTCCGTCACTCACCAGTGAATGTAAACACGTCATTTCCATTACAATTTGGGCATTGTATTAAAATCACTGTAGTAACTAAGGCATTTGGTTTCATTTATTTTGGTCAACAAACACCCTAGAACACAAAAAGTTCAGACAGTTATGCTGTCACTCGTGAAATACTGATAAAAAGTCGGGGGGGGGGGGGGATTGTCAGCTGACGAAAGTTCTACAACAACGGCACTCCATGGTTGAAAACTGGAAGGGTTGCTCAAAGATTTTCACTTTTTAAAACCACTTAATGATCGTTTTCAACTGTATTGTGCCTTTAAGTGATGTGTACCCGTGTGTTGCTCTGTAGGTCTGCAAAATGAATCCTCTAACTATAAACAAACATCGAAAGTCGGAACAGATAAGGCCAAAACAATAAAAACAATCAACCCCCTCAAACGAGAGGTAAACTAATTTTTAAAAAAACACACACATTGGTTATTATCTATACATTTGTCTTAAAACGCTGAACATAATTTTGTTCAATTAACAACATTATCAAATCTGATATTTTCCTCTTTAACACAGAAATGGCCAAAATCATGCACGAGAATACTGTCTACATCACGATTCTTCGCCATCCATCCACGCAATTCGAGAGCATGTACTCGTACTACGGTTTTAAACAAAGATTTCGTACTGACGTTCGAGAGTTTGCCCACGACCCCCACAGATATTACCCCAGGGAGGGGCACTCGCCAATGCACAGCGCGCTGAACCCCTCCCTGTACGATCTTGGGATGAGAAAACTTGATCTCAATGTCGACAGCGCCATCAACGCCAAAATTGCGAGCATCGATAGCGATTTTGATTTTATTCTGATCGCGGAATACCTAACCGAATCGTTGATCTTACTCAAAGATCTGCTGTGTTGGGATTTCTCGGATATCACGTTTTTCTCGGTCAACGCGAGAACAAAATCAAATGTGAAGACATTGGCGGACAAGACGTTTGATCAATTGTATAAGTGGAACCACGGAGATGCGTTACTCTATGAACATTTTAATAGGACGCTGTGGAAAAGAATCAAAGAGTATGGATTGGAGAGGATGGAACGTGACGTCAGAACGTTGCAAAAAATGAACGTCGCCCTCGCGGAAAAGTGTCTGGGAGGGACAAAATCTGTGACGTCAGTGAGAACAACCGTGAACCAGTACGTTTTGAAAAAGGGCGCCGCCGGCGACGAGCAATGTGAAAGGATGATTAGACCGGCGATAAAATATCTTGGTGCTCTTCGAAAGAAACAACTCATGAGGTTCAATAATCCGCGAAGAATTCATTAAAATCATGTCATTATCAGCGGCGTAACAGGGGCCGGTTATCAGGGGGCAGAGCCAAAAATTTCCCGGTAACTAAGTCCAAAATGTGCGTATTTCATTTTGTTTTTCTCGGTGTTTTGGTGAATTTTCCCGCTGAAAATCCTTCAGGGGGACAGTGTGCCCCTGCCTGTTACGCCACTGGTCATTAGGCCTAAACAAATTGTTATGTTGGCCTCATTTGACCGACCGTAAAATGTGAAAAAACAGGATCACTATTCTTATTTTTTTTTAGCAGACCTAAAATAAATACACTCACTGTTTTGAGGAAAAAATGTCAGATTTGTGCAAAGAATTTGCTAAAATTCGTATTCAGTGGCTTAAAAGAGCATGTTTATATATACTTGTTCATGTCGTAGAAAAGAAAGAAAAAAAAGAAAAATCTATCGACCGACCAAATTTCCAAATTTGCCACTTGAGGGCAACATAACTTTTTTTTGTCATATAGTGGTAATCTGTTAGGCCATTGTCATAGTGCTATGTGATGGCAAACGGTCTATCTTCGAGTAAACCATTACATTTATGGTTTATTGTAGCCACGGGATAGTGAAACGGTCTATTTTAAATATCATTGCTCTGAGAAATTTACCTTTAATGTTGAACTATGTGATATTTTATCGAAAGAGATGTCCATAAAATGACGCGATAAAAAAAACTGATAACTTTTCAATTTTATGCATCCTTGGTTATTTCTTAAAACAATAACAATATTTCAGTACATAGACTGTTTTACCATATAGCAAAATCTCCTATATCCATACGGTGAAAGGGGTATAGGGCCTATCTACACAAAAACGCTTATTATTCTAAAATGAGAAGAAAAAAAACACAAATAATATGGACAAAAAGCGCCAATTATCAGTTTTGCGTAGTATTTTTATATTCTTTCTGCATCATGGATTATATTCCCGTGACAATGAAATACCACAAACATTTTTTCCTCACTGCTATTTCAAGATAAACTCTTTTAACATTACCGGGGCAGGTTGTCACATACTCGAGAATAAATAAGCACTGCGGGCTTCTCCTATTTCTATAATGAATGGAAATGTATGTTATTTATGTTTATGTTTATATTATTATTATCATTATCATTGTCATTGTCGTGTATGTTGTACAAAATATATATATTTTGTGACGATGTGTTTAATTTATGTACCGTAATATGACTGTAATTAATTTTATCCGTTTGAAATTTGGAAATAAAATAACTACTCACGAAGAGAAATGTGTGGTAAGTCTGGTATTGAGGCTCTTAATGTGTTTTTGGAAGTCAAAAAAGTGTAAGGGGTTCAAACAATAGATGAATTACATAAATAGCGCTAAATCAGTCACCAGAAACAGATTTTGT
>JZLH01S0084604.1:24288-34351 GCA_001188425.1 Eucidaris tribuloides | reverse complement strand
TTTTCCTTGGACTGATTCTGAATCGAGCTAGGAAGTGTCCAACATAGGGGCCGCGAGTATGAAGGGGGTGTGTCACATGCCTGGGGCAACGATGTGTCGTCTTCACTGGACTGGGTAGCTCATGCTTGGCAGCCTGACAGCTGAATTGCACTTGGCACAATATATTGGACCATGTATCCTTCAGCAAGGCAGCAGCTATACAGCCCCATAGAAGGGGCCCGAAGAATGTTGATAGTGTTCCTTGAAATGGCCATCACACCACGTTTTCATCCTTCTCTTTTCAATGAAATGTGTGGGTTCTTTTATGTGCCAAGGTGCTTCTGTCTCAAAATGTGACCTCCAGCTTTACGATCTATCCGAGGGATGGGGTAATGGGGATAAAGTGCCTTACCCAAAGACACGACTGCCATGATGTGGACTGGATCCACGGACCTCTAGGTCAGAAAGTTGAGCTGTTATCCACTAAGCTATGACACCTCCCCAAAGACCCCAATGATGTCATATGAAAAATAAAAGTGATAGAAAGTGAATTCATATAACCAGGGAGCAATTGAAAAATACAGCATCCACTGCTCTCAGGATTGTGGAAAGAGTTTGTACCTCTCTTTCCTGTCAACAAAAGAGTATATTATATTGCCAATGGCATTTCACAACTGATAGACCGAAGGTTCAATAGACCTAGTACAATTACGTTTAAAGTGTACATAACTAGATATGTGCCTTAGAATATGTTGCCTTTTTGATGACTGTGCAACAAAGATCAAAACCATTGGGGAGTCCAGAAATTAAGATTGATTTTATAAATGTGTTGTATCTTGCTGGTGTGTGTGTGTGTGTGTGTGTGTGTGTGTGTTTGTAATCGCCTCCAACCGGGGACGTAAGTATGACACTCCACTATCAGATTGGGGATGTTAGGAAAACAGGGACGGTCCCCACCCCTCAAATGGCCAGAAATCAAACGTAGATGGCGCTGAAGCGCCTTAGAAAATGGCCCAAAATTTGTGTGCACCCCCAACATCCCCGGTTACTGGTGAAATATCATACACATACACAAACGTCCCCGATTGCACTGTTTGTACACTCCCGAGGAAGTGTTGTGTTCCTCGTTGTTCGATTTGCATGTCTGTTATACGGAGTGTTTGTGTTTTGATCTGTTCCACCGATTTTCACAGTATACACGTTATTTAGGTATTCTTTGTCTAATATAATAATCCCTTTAAAATTTCCATCAAAATTTCTTGTTAATTACAAATTTAAGTGTGATGTGTGATGTATGCGAATCTCATGCTTTCAGTTAATTTATATGGAGCCATGACCTGGCCATTCTTTATAGCACCGTTGTCTATCAACCTTCTGTCTTATGTCGGGCCCTTTTTCCATATTAGTCTATAATCCTTTTGATTATTCGAGTCTATCAGACACCTTTTGAAAACTGCCGTATATATCGACCTATTGAGGAAATGTCATATTGTATTCATTCTCTGGTAATGAATCAATAATCAGTCTTATCGGAACCTTTTGTCTTTATGACTAACCTTCCCGCCAATTTTTTGGTAAGTCAATTTTTTATCTCAACTATGGGTATATGGTTTCCGATGACATGATTAGCATACTAAGTCCTTATACTAATATGCTGGAGGAAAATTGCTAAATCAGTCGTGATGTCAATAAAATTCACCCTTATACGGATTATGGCAAAACATTTTTTTCCAGAGATGCTAACAACCTGATCACCTGTTTCTGCATGATCACACAGTTTAAAGGGAAAGGCGTCTAGCAATAACAAGGCATAAGTTAAAAAATAAATTGACTGTAGATATGTCGAGAAATTAAGTGGTACATGGTGACAAAAACAGCCTAAAGTAAAGGGGTACTGTGTTCATACTTCACCCCTCATCATAAGCCCTATAAAATTTAATTAACTTTGTGTTATTTACGCTTTGTAAAGTTTTAGCCCTAAGACAAAACTTGCAGATAACGCTATAGGGGAGGAGCTATCAATTCAAAAACAGTGCATACATTACCACGTGCGACTAACTATCACGCGGCGTGGCATGCATTGTCCACGCTATGGTCAGCTCCGCGCAGTGCACGGTGCAATTCTGCATTGGTTGCCCTTAAGAACTGCAAAAAAATAAATTTTCGATTTACTTATGCCTGATTAGTTTGCTTTGCTCTTCATCCTATAATAGCATTGGTTAATAACAATGTTTCCAGGTTTAAAAAATCTGAGCTACATTGATCCATGGCTTACTAGTGTCCCTTTTATACGGTTAAAAATGACAGCCCTGAAAAAATTGCAGTGTATAAAACAATTTTTCTCCATAAAGACGTCTTTATTTTCGATGTCCAAATTTGTACTTAGTATTCTCTATTAAACTCTCCTCCGATATAATATTAAGTGTTGCTACCAATTTTGTATTCTTTGCGACAATACTTTTACGTTTGTGACAGCATAATCTCCTGACATAACTTCTCCAAACTGTTTTGGTCTAGTTGAGTGTTTTATTTGTCCATTTCTAAACACTTGTCAGCATATGTCAGCATAGCCAAAGCTCGACATTTTTAATATAATGGCGTACTCCACGAGGGAATAGCTTGTTGTCTTTAAATGATATTAGGCTGAACATTTGGAGCTTCAATAAAAAAATTGTCAAACTTTGATATCTGAGCTACATAGTAGTGTTCAAATGGACAAATAAACACCCTAGAATACAAAAGTTTGGAAAGTTACACTGCCAATGGCAAGTTATGCATGAATTGACAATTAAAACTCGGGGCGAGTTTTAATAGCCTAGATGTACACACAGTAAGTCTATGGGAGGAAATGGGAAGTGAATCTGGTCAACTTACGATGTTCACTTTTTAAAGCACTAAATAATCATTTTGAAATACAATTTTTTCAGGGCTTGATTTTTAGACCTCATCAAAGACACTGGTAGCATGGGTAATCATGTGGCTCAGATTTTTTTAACTGTGGTAAATGCTAGCCAATACCTTTAAGGTAGATGTAATGATTGGAGGTAGTCATCAACTTGTGGTCATTCTGCTGTGAAAATTTTGTGGACAAATGTCGACTCATTTTAAAAGAGCTACCATCAGTATCTGTTGTGACAGGCAAAGTTGTTGTGTAGTTTTCTATGGGATCAATTTCTATCGGGGCACAAGAGTAATTCAACACTGGTTTGTTCATATTTGATTCTCTTGAAGTAAACAAATTCAAGACAAATCCTTCCAGCCATGGTGTACATTCCAGGTAGTGTATACATTGGTATATGTCTGAACTCATTTGCTTCTTGAGGCATTGTCAAGTGTTCCCAATCATGTCATTCAACAATGATGCTGCACGTGTGAACCCATTATTTAACAGTCATCACAGACTTTAGGTTTAACATTGTAACCCATTTATTTCAAGTTGGCCAAACACTATCTACTGCTCTGGGGATTCAACCCACTATTGATTAGCTTCTGGTGCATTGGTGAGCAAGTTCAAAGGTCCCCTGCAATCCAAATGCATGTTGACTTCTGTTGATGCCTAATTGGTACATCACCAAACACTAAATTTTTCTTGAAAATATGCATTATATGTTTTTAAATAATTTTCCGAAACATTTTCGGTACCCTGCTAAGCCCACCCGTAAAAATGTCTCCAGATCATTTGTATTTATATTCTTCATATGACACCATCAATCTGTATGGCCTTCACATTTTTCGTTATTACTATGTACACCTGCCTGCAGCCATATGATTTTATGTCAATGTTTCTGATAGTAATAATTACTATTATAATTTCAAGGCTGTCAGAGTGGGTAGTGTGTGAACATTTGATGCTATTGTAGCAAAGAATGTGAACATACATTTAACTCAGTTTAGCTCAAGGGTTACAGGATGATAGCATCACAAGAAGAGTATGAATAAAGATGGGCCCCGTTTCATAAAAGTTGACATCATATCAATTTGTCATTCTACTTCAATTTGTGTAAAATCCAGGGCTCTGATTGGCTGTGAAGCACTGTTGCTATGGTAGTTGCCACTAGACTGGCAAGTTGACATGATGTCAACTTTTTAGGAAACGGGGCCCTGGAGGAAGTTTTTATGGGTGGGGCTTAGCAGGGTGCAGAAAATGTTTTCGAAAATTGTTTAAAAATCTATGGTGCATATTTTCACGAAACATTTAGTGATTTTGTGATGTACATACCAATAGGCATCAACAGGAGTCAACATGCAGGGAACCTTCAAGTACTGGTACAAACTTACGAGAAATGGCAGCACAATAGACTCATTTTATGTGACCCGTCATCACGATATCCTGATCAAATTGCACATCTTATGAAACAGAAAACAAAGTAATTTGGGTGAAAAATAAACCTAGGCCTATTCAAACTTTTGCAACATGTGAAGGTCATAAAACTTTCGATTTTTGAGGACACTTTACTTTCAAACGTTTTATCATAATTACATCATTCAGCACTTTTCTTGTCTTTTGATTGTGCGACTGTATATCAGGGTATCGTGACGGATCACATATAACAAAGTCCTTGGGACTAGGACGATTGTTACATCAAGGTTGCAAAATACAAAGAAAATTTCAGTTTTGGGACCAACAAAATTTGATTGTTATGACAATGTTTGTTATATCTGTGATCTTTATAACAAGAGTCCACTGTATTATCACCAACATATTCTTGTAGTCTATTTTTTTTTTTTGGATTCCTTCTACATATATGTAGGTGTCCACTGTCTTTGACAGCTTGTAAAGTTTGTTTTCTCCCTACTTCATTACATTCCACTCTCACATTGTCAAAAATGTAAATAAAAGAAATACAACTTTTACACCAAAGACTATGCTGATGTTTTATGAGGTTTTTATTCAACTTTTTTTCCACAGTTTGACATTTAGTATAAAAATGTATTTATATATCTATATATATAGAACAATATTCAGGTAACCACTAATAATTCATAATAATGGTATCACAAATCTCACTTCAATAGTTTTTGCATAATTCACATCACTCCTTCCAACATGGTTGATTTGTAGTAACTGAAACCACAAAATTTTTTGTTAAACTGGCACACCAAATTTCATCTGACGAGAAAAAAAAAATATAAAAATTAAGTTTCAAATTATACATGTAGTAGTTTTTATTCTCAAATCACCAAGTCAATCTCCAATTTGATCCATTACTAGCTGCACTCTCCAACATGTCATAAACATCAACAATTTACCAGCTTTACATCATATTTATAGCCTTTGGTACAAGAACACTGCATTCTGGACCCTGGGTATATCATTTGTTAGGCATAAATTGCATATAATGTGCATTGCAAATTATCAAGCACTGCAACAGTGAACGTACACAAAGTTGTAGTGCATTACAGATCGGGAATATGTCACACAGTTACACCTTTTTTTTTTTTTTAAATGACAATTTATCACATCATCAGTTAAAGTAATAACAAACAATGTCACTCAGTTACAAGCATGATTACTGGGAATTTTAAGTTTTATGTGTTTAACTTTACGAGTTTGTGCAATATAATAAATATGTCTTGTGACATTTTAAGTGTGGTGGTATCTGCTATTATGCAGCTTTAAACTGAAACCTATGGAATACTGCACATCCCTAACAAAAAACCCAAGCCCCACCAAAAATAAAAATAAGAAAATGTCCTTGTCTTTATCTCAATGTTAACCAGCATTATGTCGGAAGCAAAAATAGAGCTGAAATTGATTCACAGAGTATTCCATAAATCTATCCATTTTTTGAGTTTCATTATTGAAGAATTTGGAATGAGTGATCTCTCTCACAATGTCAATGCATTTTCTACACTTCAGAAAACCATTTCCTTAAATTCAAGCTATCCACCAGTTATAAACCAGTTCTCTGTATTGGATAGCCATAGAAATCTGTGTAAATGTTAATTCAAAAGACATTATCATGGCCATATGAACCAATTTACCAAGAGCTTGATGCTATGTGATCCTAACTAGATATTAGTTCTCAAATTTAGTGTAAAGTGTACTGGTGTACTCACACAAATGTGTTAATCAGCATACATGTTGGGAACCTCATAATCATTACTCATTAGTGAATTAATCACAACAGTTGCACAATATACACAGATATATTCCACAAATTGAAATATCCGACATCAATACAAAAATGTATTCTCTTTTAACAATATATTCTTCTTATTTACAACACCAGTTAGTGTTCATTCATTTAATCATCTATTTATTCATTAATTTTAATTATTTATCTATTTGTTCATTTATTCATTATATTGATCTTTTTATACTTAAATGTGAAAATAAACTGCTTTGGCAACTAATATCCATATGAAATTACGTCACCATAATTTATCATCCTCACAAAACAATTATTTCCAAGACAACATGATTCCCATGGCTTACATTGGACCAGACTTGGTTTCGGGTTTTGATGGGTGAAACATATCACAATATTTTTAGCAAGCCAGATCATTACAAAACAATGGCATCTCTAGACAGTACTCACAGCATAATTGCACTAGGCTTATTAGATAGACAATCACTACATCATGATTTTATTCTGACAAATTACATAATTTATGTATCAGTACGTGCATCAGAAGAACAAAATTTACCTGTACAATTCATTTTTCACACATTCATTCCAAGGTGTATCATTAAATAGTTCAACTGACAGAAGTATCATGACTGTTTGAGCTGGACAGAGCAGCCCAACTATATAGTCTACTACTTACTCAAATTCAAAACAAAAACTATTTTGACTATTCAGTGTAGTTGTATAAACTATGCATGTCACAAGTATTACTGAACAAAATTCATTTAGTTTTAAATTTATTCCTACGTGCAATCAAAAATATATCAAAAATCATACAAACCCACAATTGGTCAATATCATTTTGGTTGCAAATTATACATTAAATAGATTGAAAAGAGAAGATGGTATGTTAAATCTATATACAGCCTATTCCATAACTTAACAGTATATCAAAATGTTTTATCAAAAATTGTTTTTATACACAAAAGTTGTAAACAAAACTTGGTCATTTTACACACACATATAAACACAAAGATATTTTCATATCCTCTTGCAATTCAATTCTCTAAACTTTTCTTTAAACCAGCTCCACAAACTTTTATGACACATTTCTTGATCTTGCAGACCCCGTGGTAAAATTACTTATGATTTGCTACCTTTTTTCAGAATCATCTAATCACAGGTACGGTACCCAGTCGGTTAAATAATAAATTGGCAAAAAGAAATGTGTGTACACATAAATGCTCAATTTAAAGATGCATCCATTTAAAATAATTTCAAAGTCTGTCCAGATATGAATGGATTCCCTTTTAGATAGAAAATCCAGATGTGTTGAACTCTTAGCGATATAACAATGATTTTCTGTCATAATATGCGATCAAATTGTCCACAACAACTATGCATCTGGGGAAAAAATCTTTACAGATTGGTTTTATGTTCAGGTTCAAGGAGTTAGACACTATTACATTTCCAGGTACACCTTTCTTGTGTCCATAGTCAAGTTGTCCGTGACAATTTGTCTACATAGGAAAAGAAAACCCAGTGAATGCAATTCTGGAAGACAAAACTGGTATAAACCATCTGACAAATTGTATAAATCGGTTGCAAACAAAGATTGTTGTAGCTTAGTCATTAATTGTCAATACAAACAAAATATTTACATGGAATTCCATGGGTCAAAAGAAATTAAAAAAAATATTCATACATTTATGGCAAGCAATTTTCCTCTCGGCCCACCCCTCCAGTCCAAATGAACTCATTTCATAATTACTTTGTATGTCAGGACTGTTCCAATCATGTAAAGTTAGGGGAAATGCTATTTCCTTCCTTTAATTTTTATTGATTATACACTGTATATATATTAGGCCACGATCAACCCGATAACTCACATTCTTCGTAGACCTTACCCAAAGATATCTTATACTTAGTCCTCATTTGATTAAGAAATAACTTTTAAGAGAATATTATGGCATTTACAATTCATCCAAACTTGTTTATGCTGTGATCAATATTCTCCATTATTTGGTATAATCCTACAAAATGTGAGTACACACATGTACATGAAGTACAAGTCCTATTCAAAAAATAAAGTGACTGACTGATAGTTCAGTGACCTGAACGAAAATATTTCAGAGGGATGGTAAATGAACATCAGGAATTTTATAAATATTGTCAAATAGTGGACACAAAAACTAACGTGTACGTGTAGTTGGGTGCAAGATTAATACTACATTATATTGCATGTCCAATTACAATTGTCAAAACTTGGCCTTTTTATTAAATCTGAATAGGATACAACACATCTTTTAAAGCCCATAAGGCTAGAGGGGAAGCTAAATAACATGTACATTGAACTATATTCTCTTTACACATATTTGCCAAGTATGACAAAATGAAAATGTGCCTGCTTGCCAGCTTGGGATTGGCACAAAAATGTGTGCAATACTTTAATGGAGCAGACATAATCTGGCAGTTGGGTTTTAGTGCGTAGCATAACAAAGACTTCATATTGCTCTTAAGCCTACTGGTATATTAAAATCAGGATGAAATCTGCTGGTTTTAATATCATGTTGTGAAGAAGCCTCAATAAATCATATTTCTAAATTTGTTTTTTCTGGGTACACATATTATGCCCATGTGGTACTGTCCTTTGTTTGGCCCGCAAATTGATACTTATCTCAGTGTGTGTATTAAATTAAGTATAAATACAGAAAAAAACACAATAATAACATTTGAACTTCTACATACAAAATACATAGTACAAACAATGATGGAATAGATACATCTTGTGACATATTGCATTAAATTGAGTTATTCTGCAATAAATCTGAGACAGGTGTGGCAGATCAGCTAATAGTGAGTGGTAGGTGTAGTGTGTTATACTGGAGTTACGGAGAAAGGGTAGGGGATTAGAGGTTAAGGGAAGGGGTGGGGATTAGAGAGTTAAGAGGAAGGGGTAGGTGTGATGGGAAGGGGTTGGAATGGGGGGGTGGAGGATAGGAAGATAAACATAGGAGGAGGTAGTTACATTGCAGCTTTACTTGTAAATGTGAACAAGCTCTACTCGTATCCCATACATTTTTTCTATAACAATTGGGGAAAGGGGTGGGGGTTAAAGTGACCTAACCCCCCCCCAAACACCCACAGACACTAAATCATTACCAGAACAGTCAAACAAATATCTGTACAATCAATGTTCAAATATAAAAGATAGGAAAATTCCAACTTAACATGAGAAACAAAAATTTGGATAATTTGGATAAAGACAGACCCAATTTCCATCCACGATTCAGCCGCCATTATGACCCTTGCTGTCGATTTCGGACGATTTCATTGATGTATGCCTTCATGAGCTTGGCGATCTCAAATACCTGAATGGGGAGATAAATGAGAAATAATTATTAAAAGAATGTTTTAAGTTATGCTTTACGATGCAGTTACAACCCACTTGTCGCAAATAATCACAGTCTGATAAAGTTTATCCAAGTTTAACTTAACACAATATCAGTTGCAGCTGTATGGTGGATTAGAACATATTATACGCCTGTAACCGATTGGGCAATCTCAGTGGCCTCAGTTGGTATGATGCCTGAGTAGTATCCAAGAGGTTGGCGGGGTTCCATTCCGACGCGAAGCGTAACCTGTGATTTTGTGTTCACAGTGGTTTTAAAACAACTTGTTTAGTACGCGTGCACTCTCGTTGTAAAGAACACTGAACTATAACAGAATTTCATTATAAACGACAGTAAAATCTCTGGTCCATATGTTGATTATCCTTGTATTTTGTTTTTCGTAACCCTGACTATAAAAGAATTTTTTTATTAATGAAAGAACAAATTTGATCCCGGTTAAGGACTTCTTTATATCGAGTGCACTGTATTGTGATGTGAAGGCAAAATTAAAACATTCTTCAATATTAGCTGTGCATAGTGCAATAATGATTATTTACAACAAGATTATTCGAATTTCGAATGTTTTTGTTTCCTATTATGTTTTTAAAGATTATCTCTCTT
>JZLH01S0084576.1:29325-50737 GCA_001188425.1 Eucidaris tribuloides | reverse complement strand
AACTAAACCACCAAAGAATGGAGACTTTTAGAATTTACACAACATCAAACATTTCAAACTACTTACAGACAGTGACAGAAAATGCACCATAAGAAAAAAAACATGAAAATTGGGTGAACTGCTGACACTCAGATGTATGTACCTACACTCACACATACACACATTCATGTGCATTCAACAAAGGTCATCACACTCAAATCACTACAAGAACTGAGCAAGAATCATTCATAAGTATCACTACTCAGGTACCTTGAACATGTTGAACACTGCATGCTTGCCAATGAATGGGAATGTTGTACAAGCATGCCAAATATTGTGACATGAATAACTAACTGTTCACACGAATGACACATCTTTGCGAACTTTGGTTCTGTCAAAATTGTTTGTAGATAAAGACATACATAATGTAAACAAATATTATGATAATAAAACTTGTACTCACAGCAAACTGTCAGCACCTTGACAATGAAACAAACACTTGTCTGTCAATACGCCGCACAATTTCCTGATGACATACGCATACATTTAATGTGCAGGCCGGCCGGGTAATGTACAGTGAAAACTTAGCCTATCAGAGTGCACTGTGTAGTACATGTACATACAGTACCACCCTACATCATAGACAGTCAGACACTACGTCATATGCTATAATTACAGCTCAACCTTTGCATTCTGTGGACCCTAGGAACTCACGACTGCATGAACCTCATTGTCATGTATCCTGCTTATACATGTAGTTTTCTTGGAATCAGGGATCTTTTGTTGCATAGAACATTTGTGACCTGTCACCACAAATCGATCAATAAGTCGCAATAGAAGTTTTCGTGTAAACGCGGTAAATAGTCGAGTTTGGTTGCAAAAGTTGATTCTAAGATTTTTATATTTTCTAAAAGTACATACACTCATCTTTCACCTGTCAAAATTTGAGGACCGGAAGCGATCCAGAAGTATAATTTTTCTTGAACTGAACTTCAACTTGTTTTTGCGGGAGCTTGAAAATTTGGCCGAATTTGACCTTCGCGTTGCGAGATTAACCATATGTAACGCCAAATACAATTGTTTGTTTTCCAACATTGTCAAGTTCCCTTGTAATAATTTTGGTATCACCACAAAGCTACTTTTACATGTATGAACTTTACATTGATGGTGATTGTAAGAGCCAGAAAGGATTGTCCAATCCACAATTCCCTTTTGGAAAGTGATTAGTTCTACTAGCTTTCTATGGAACAGTTGTCAAAAGCCTACCGTTTTGCATGAATGAGCACTATCTTTGCAGCTGTTTTTCTCCACTTTCCTAATAATGGCTTGGGTGATACTCCAAATTTGTGAGCAGGATTTTAAATGGGTTTGCTTCGTCCATCTTAGACAAATTATACATCATTTTAAAGCTGAGAATCTCGACTTTAAGACTGTATGAAAAACACAATTTCTTAATTTTCCGACTTATGGTGCGTTTTGTGGTGACAGGTCACATTTATACTTATACGTATTTGCCTATAGCCTAGATATGCTCTGTTTTTGCAGCTTGTAATTGGTGTTACATGTAGTTTGCCTGAGTTGGGTTGAACCCCACAGAAAATTATTTTAAAGTGATAGGCTAACATTGTGGAGCTTCCATTTAAAAAATTGTCAAACTTTGATATCTGAGCTACATAGTAGTGTTCAAATGGACAAATAAACACCCTAGAATACAAAAGTTTGGAAAGTTACACTGTCAATGGCAAGTTATACGTGAATAAACAATAAAACTTGGGGCGAGTTTTATTAACCTAGGTGTACACACAGTAAGTCTATGGGAGGAACATGGGCAAGTCGAATCTGGTCAACTTACGATTTCACTTTTTATTAAGCACTAAGTAATCATTTTGAAATACAATTTTTTCAGGGCTTTTCGATTTTTTTAGACCGACTCATCAAAGACAACTGGTAGCATGGGAATCGTGCGGCTCAGATTTTTTTAACAATAGTGGTAAATGATTTTACCAATACCTTTAACAATGATGATACAATGAATAGATGAAATATTTTAGCAAAACATTTCACACTAGTGTGAGCAAATTTTCCAAAATAAGCCCAAACCCCCCCCCCCCCCCCCGCCAGTTATCGGTTGCATCAAGTAGGAAATTTTTAGGAAAACTTGGGTTGGTCAGTCGATTTCTTTTTATGACATTAAAACTTGACAAAGACATATGAACAGTTCTCTTTAATACTCATGAACGTCTGACACCCTTATTTGGTACCTGTATGAAGTTTAATATTGATTTTTTAATCCTTTTGAGCTAAAAGAAAAGGAGACATTGGCAAACGAAAAAACAAACAAACAAAGTAGCACGACTAGCTCATGAAATGAAAGAGTTAGATAAATGTACGGAGTCTGATGTGCAAAAGTGTTAGTAGGCCTACTTACTGTACATGTACATGTATCTAACAGCTAGAATTGTCCATATGGAAACTACAATTAAATGTATACAGCACAGATGTATTTAATTTAGCAAACAGATAACATATTAAATAGGCTACACAAGAAGAGCAAGGTGACTTTCTGTCGACTAGTTTTTTTATTTCAACTTTATTTCCATGTGGTTTTGTGACTGTGGTCATGTTGTTCTTTTTACACATCCTCAATAGCAGGGCTGACTACAGTAACTGGTAGAAATTTACATGACCCTATTGAAAATTAGGCACATTTTACATTGAATCAAACAGTGTTAGTGAAAATCTACTCGACCAAAAATGGTCAAGCTGCAGCAGACAATTGTCGGAAACTGGGAGTTTCAAAGTAGCAAAATATGGGGGGCAACACTGCATACAGCAAAACCTGGAGGTAACCAATACACATACTGTACCATGCAATTGTGTAGGACAAAACTGCGTGAGAGTTGAGTTTCCAATTTATTTTACAGGTCTTTGAAGTTCAAATGGGCAAAATGCATAAAAGTGCTGTTTTAAAGGGCAGTGACATGTATGGGAGAAACAAAAATGCCTCTTTAACCAAACTGGTTGAAAGATATATCAATGGATACACCAGCTGGAGTGTATCTCTTGGCTGGAAGGATTTATCTTGAATTTGTTTACTTAAGCCAAATCAAGCATGAACATACTAGGATTTTGTTTCTCTTGAGCCCCGATAAAAATACATTCCATAGAACCCTACACAACAGAATTGTCAGTCACAAGGCACTCGCATGGAAGTTATTTTAAAATGAGTGAACATTTGACTACCAAATTTTCACAGTAGAATCCTTGCACAGTCTACTTGATTCTAGAACAGTTTTACCCCAATTTGAGGACTACCCCCACTCATGTCATTACCTTACTCGACTGAGTCGAGTGACACAATGGCAATGACAAAATCATTTTCAAACTTTGAGTAAAAGTGATTTTTTTTTTCCGTAAAATTTTTAGGCAGTGCTACATGTATTCCACAGATATGCATCAGTATGTGAGACACATCATTCGTAACTTGTCATTGAGTTGCGCATTATTTTTCTGAGTGAAATTTTGGGTTCGCTGATTTAGGTCCACAGTCAGTACATAAACTGAACTTCTGAGGCCTTCATGGGATAACTTTAAATTTGTGCACAAAGTAATGGGTAGCCTTTTCTACACAGTCGTGGCAGAAATTCACTCTCTAAATGGATAGCCTACAATTACCTACAACGTATAATTTTGGATATGAAGGACTCACCACTTCAGTTTCAGTTTTGAATTTCCCAAAGTTTCTGCCCAGTGGCAGAGTCTTAAACAAAATTTTGAACACCCCACATTTTTGTGTGATGAATCCACGGTGACCAGATGTTCTGTATTTCCTGTATTGTCCCGGCGTCCCGACCAACCCTTCCCGAGATGCCTGCTTGTCCCATGTTCTAGAATATTGAACAAAATACTATGAAAAAGTAAAGAATCTTGCGGATTTCAAAGTTAAACTTATGATATTTTCAGTAAAATTCTGTACTTGGAAATGATTAATCAAACCACAAAAATGTCACAGGAGGTTCAAGAATATTATTTGTAATATTGTAAGTCGATTTTGTTTCTAAAGAGATAAATACAACAAAAAAGTAATTACCCCCTTTTTCAAAATACTATATTGAGCAAAATAACTTGGCAAGGGTGTTTTTGCATAAATTGACTAAATTCTGTGTGAAAATGAGGTTGATCCCTCAAGTCATGCATGAGTGAGCACATATTAAATGCAAAAATGTCACTTTTCGAAAGTCACAAGGGTCATTTTGGAGGATTTTTGATGCAGGATTTTGACAAATTCTGATTCTGGGGAATGATTAATCGCTATTTTATGTTAATTATCTATCGTTTGATCCCCTTATACTTCCTTTGGCACTTCTGGCATATTTTACGCTTCAGTGAGCTCAATTTAAAAGTGTCCACCCTTTCTCAATTTTGAAATTGTTAAATCCATTAAGTTTATTGCAAAAATTTAAATCCGATATTTATCAGCAAAATGTATCTTTACATGTTGTACGAACGTAAGAGGTTGTAACCATGTCATGGTTGAGTGAGCACACTTTATAAATAAAGCAAAAAATGTCAGTATTTACCATTATTTTGGCATAAGAGATGACTCCTGTGACTTTTGAAAAGTGGCATTTTCACCTTTAAAGGTACATTTACCACAGTTAAAAAAATCTGAGCTACATGATTCCCCATGCTACCATTGTCTTTGATAAGGTCTAAAAATGACGCCCTAAAAAAATTATATTTCAAAATGATAGTCCTTTAAAAAATTGAAAATCGTATTGATCGGATTCACGTGCCCATTTTCTCCCGAAGACTCACTTACTTGTAAAGTACGCAAATACGGGGCACAAAAATTGTACAACAGAAGTAATAAACGTAATAGGCGTTGATAAGATGGCGCACCGAATTGCAAAAGCCGCTTTGAATTTCAGAAGTCGCGCGCTGTGTCCCCGCTTATATTGTTCATAAATGAGCCCTTCATTTCCTAGAAGTGCACATGGTCAGTGTACTCGCATGCACTCCACACAAGCATGTCATGCATGTATACACTCGGCTCTCTCTCGTGCACGCACTATTCTCACCAATCATAACAAAGTATTTGAGACACACCCCCACTCCGCCTCCCGAGTGTACTGTGAAGGGCCAGCCAGAGAGGGAAACCCGTTCTCTCTCAATCACGGACACAACGCACACGAGCGAGAAGTGTCTTTTAATAGCACAACCTTCCGAAATTTCATTGTAATGGAACGCATTTCTTATGTATTTTATTGAACATTGGGCTCGGAATTGAGTTCGTTGTAACGGGAATTTCGCTATAACCGTGTTCGTTGTAAAAGAATCTTTCGCCATAGACTTCAATGGTAATGATTTTGGGACCAGAACTTTTACTTCGTGGTATTGAAATTTTGTTGTAACCGTGTACGTTATAACGGGAGTGCCCTGTATGTAGTTCAGATATCAAAATTTAAAAATTGTTTAAATTGAAGCTCCACAATGTTAGCCTGTCACTTTAATGCATGCTCACTCATGCATGACCCAACAGATCAATCACATTTTCACACAGAAGTTAGTCAATGAGTGTAGGTACACTCTTGCCACATTATTTTGCACAAACCTGTTTTTTTGAAAAGTTATGGTATGTTGAAAAAGGGGGTAGTTAGTTTTTTTGTTGTGTTTATATAACCTATAACAGCTGGAAGCATGGCTTCTTACATCCCCCAATTCAATTGATCCCCCCCCCCCCCGAGTTGATCCGCTCCTTTGCAACGTGCTTTGTCCCATACATGTATTTCATTTTCTGAAATCTGGTAACCCCGGGTGGATCATTCAATCCACACAATACAAATTTGGGTTTGTGTTTTCCAGTGTTGAGCATAGGCCTATACTGTGCTCCATACAGCAGCTCTGTTCAGGACCACATACGTCTACAGGTGTGTTCAGGAGCAAGAATCAGATTATAAAAAAAGTCTCCTCCACCAGGGGCGGTGCCACAGAGGGGGCAGCTGCCCCCCCCCCCATTTTCAAAGTAATGAAGAATTACGGGCTTATTAATGTGTTTGGAAAATGTTGCCCCCCCCCCCCACCTGCCTATTTGCGCCACAATTGTGGCTGTGATAATCTTTTTGAATGCCACTGAGCCGAGTTTTCGCTGCTTATTAGGCCACTATGTAGCAGCAATAGATAGCGTACCTATGGGGGGGGGGGCAGAGTAAGCCTGAACATTATCCGATCCCGAGCCGGACCCAATCGAGAATTCCCGGTGGTTTTGACCCTCGGGACTCAGCCGAGTCAGCCAATACCGGGATGACTTGATTGATGTCATTTCTTGGATAAAAAAAATGCAACCCTCTTGCTTAGAACATGCTGACAATTTGTGCATTGGGGTTAAATATTGAACCTTACAGTAAACTGTGTTTGGCCTTAGCTTTTACAGGAGCTTAGCATATGTCCTGTCAGACACATAAATCACAGACTGACTGCAGAGATAAACTCATTGCAGTTGTTTATGATCTCAGGGTCACAAGTTTGACCTGCAGGTCAGTGGATTTACTAGAGCCACAATGAAAAATGTGCTCAATTTTTCAGGGGGGGGGGGGTTATGTAAACTACAGGACTGGTGGTCTGGTGCAAGACTTCTGACATCGCTGTGTGTACACTCGACATGATATTGTAAAAGCAGAGAGGATTTGTTAGTAATAGAGAAAAGGGCCGAGATCCGGGATCTCGGAAGGCCTTGGAAGTCCTGTCAAGCCAAAACGAACCGAGATGTGGAGACATGATTAACACCACTAGGGCAGAGTGCCCCCCCCCCCCCAGCCTGATGGGGAAGAAGGGACCTTTTTTCAATTTTTAGCTTGTTAGCTGATCTGGGAGGGGGACCATGTACCAAAAGGACCACCCCCCCCCCCTTGCAGAAAAATGTGACCCAAAAAATTGCCTCCCCTAACGACGTACGTACTCATATGCCAGGTATGCCAGTGGCAGCGTGTGGCAGTAAAAAAAAAATTTTGTTGGGTAGCAAAATTCAAAATTCATGGACCCTACTTGTCAGACATGTCATTAGCATTAAAAGAAAAAAAGAAAATTAACAAGAGTCAGAAAAACTTACCGCGAGAGCTTCATCGGAAATTTTTATATGACGTCACACACCTTACATAGATTTGTCCATGTCGTCCGTGGACAGTGATTACCTTATCAACTGACTTGGTCTCCAGTGGAATAACGCCATCTACGTTCGTTTTCATTAAAGTGCCTGTTTACCAAACCTACGAACCATCGCACAACGTTGCGCTTACTCCGCCAGTCTGTGGCGCAATAATAATGTAATCCGGACAACCCAGCTCACCGACAACCTGGCCTACGCCAACTCGGCTTGCCAGTATGGACTGTTCGGACGGCTTGGCCTACCAGTGTTTGGTACGTCAAGCTGTCCGATATGTCGGCCAAGCGCGGCCGGGTTCTCCGTGGATCGGGTGGTCGGTAGGCCGGGTTGTCTGAAACCATAAAATTAATGCGACCACGACCAGAAATTTGCTGCAAGCTGGCTGAGGTGCTTTTTATCTACCGCCAGATTTCAGTGCAGTGGTTACATTTTTATTTTATTTTTGTGACTTATGGACGACCAAGCAGCAACTTGTGATTAATAAGGTAAGTCAAGATGTTTTTTATATTTGTGCTTAATTTTAAATGTGGAGATGACAATTTGTAGGAGAAAGTTCTGTCCAAATATCGGGCTATCACTGTCGACGGAAAAGTCAATGGAGAGCTCTCGTGAGTGCCCTCTCCCCCCACCACTGCTGAGCCACTTTTTGCTACGAATTTGGTTGTGAAAAAAATTTATGGTGCAAATTTGGTCGCAAAATTGGCCGTGGAAAAATTTTTTGGTCGCCAATATTTTCCCCCGACAGATTCCCCTCTCCCCCACTGGCTTCCTCATCGCACCCTCTGTCCCACTACACTTTATCGCTTGGTCCAGCAGCAGCAGCGTTTGACCGACGGGGTCTGTCCGTTTTCTTCGGGGACTTCTCAATTAACGGTATTTTTTTACATTTTTTAGGTCAGTCCACCTCAATACAAAGACAGACATTTAAACCAGCATATTTTCATGCGCGTGAACTTCACTCACAATTCACTTTACTCGAACTATTGCTTTCAGGCGAATTTCCTTACAAGCAGCTGCACGGTTTTGGGGTTCCCCCGCTAATCATAAGGACGCCTATTCATAAAAACAATTATTCATAAGGACCTATTCATTAATAAACATAAGGTCGCACGTTCATAAGGTCATTATTCAGTAAGCGACCCTATGTATAAATAGACATGAGGTCTATACATAATAATCATAAGCTCATCTATTCATAATACCAAATCAGGGTCTTATTATAAGTCCCTATTATCATCACAAAAAGCGCTCTATACATAAAATCAAATTATTCATAAGGGTTCGCTATTCATAATCGCAACCAAAGGTTCTATTCTAATGAGAGAGAGTCACTATTTATATAAGCTCAAGTATTCATAAGTTCCTTAGTCATAATCGAAGAAATGGTCCGCATTTCATATGAGCGCGTTATCGAAACGAATAAGAGGGTCGCTATTCATAATCAGAAAGGGCCTATTCAATCAAGAGGGAAGGTCCATCGTACTTATTACCATAATCATAAAAGAAGGGTCGCATTTCATAATCAAATAGAGGTCGCAATTCATAATCAAAGAAAGGTATGCGTCCTATTCATAATAGTTGGGAAGGGTCGTTATTCGATAATCAAAGAACAGGGTCGTATTCATAATCGAGAGAGGCGTCGCTATCATAATCAAGAAAAGGGCGCTGTTCATAATCAAGAAGACGCGTCTAGTCATAATCAAAGGAGAGGGTCGTATTCATAATCAAGAAAGGGTCTTATTCATAATCGGAAAAAGCAGGTCGCTATTCATATCAGAAGAGAGGTCCTTTATAAGTCAAAGAAGAGGGTCGCATATTCATAATGTTGATGAAGGGGTCGTTATTCATAATAAATAAAGAGGTGTATTCATAATCGAGTAGGAGGGTCTCTATCATAATATTGAACGGTCGTTATTCATAATCTAAAAGGGTCCTATTCATAATCTGAGTAAGAGGGTCGCCTATTCATAACTCAAAGAGAGGGTCTAGTCATAATCAAAAGAAGAGGCGCTATTCATAATCAAAGAGGGTCGTATTCATAATCTGAAAAAGTAACGGACGTCGCTATTCATAATCGAGTAAGAGGGTCGCTAGTTTCATAAATCAAAAGAAGACGGTCGCTCTTCATAATCAAAAAAAGTTCGCTATTCATAATCAAGAAGAGGTCGCTTATTCATAATGTATGGAAGGGTCTATCATTAATCGAAGAAGAGGGTCAGTAGTCCAAAAGTCAATCCATAAGGGTCGTATTCATTAAGAAGAGAGGTCGCTAGTCAAAAATGGAAGAAGAGGGTCGCTATTCATAATCGAGAAGCAGGCGCTATCATGAGATTCTGATTAATCGAGAAAAGTCGGCTTTCTAATCAATGAAATAGGTCGCTAGTCTAATCAAAGAAGAGCGTCGCCAGTCATAATCAAAGAGAGGGTCCGTATCATAATCAAAGAAAGGGTCGCTATTCATAATCAAAAGAAGAGGTCGCTATTTATAATCAAATAGAGAGTTCGCTATCATAATCAAAAAGAGGGTCGCTTATCAGTTAATGTATTGAAGGTCGCTATTAATAATCGAAAGAGGAGGTCATATTCCAGAAAGGTCAATATCCATAAGGGTTCGTTATTCATAATGGAATGAGAGAGGTCCTGCATAATGAAGAGAGGTCGCTATTCATAATGAAAAGAGGTCCTGCTATTCATAATCCGAGAAGAGGTCGCTATTCATAATCGAACGAAGGTCGCTATTAATAATCGAAAAAGGGTCGCTATTCATATCGAATAAGAGAGTCGCTATTCATAATCGAGTAGAGGGTCGCTATTCATAATCAAAGAAAAGGTCGCTATGTCTAATCAAAGAACAGGTCGCTAGTTCATAATCAAAGAGAGGGTCGCTTAGTCATAATAGAAGAAGAGGGTGCTATTCATAATCAGATAGAGACGGGCGTATTCATAAATCAAGAGTGCGGCGTATTATAATCAAGCAAGAGTTCACTATTCATTTAATTTTAGGAGGTTGTTATCATAATCATAAAAGAGGGTCCTATTCATAATCAGATAAGAGGCGTCAGCTTCATAAATCAAAGAAAGGGTCGCTAGTCATAATCAAAAAGAGGTCGCGCAGTCATAATGCAAAGAGAGCGCGTATCATATCAAGAGAGGTCGCTATTCATAATCAAAAGCAAGAGGTCTGTTATTCATAATCGAAAAGAGGGGTCGCTATCATAATCAAATTAGAGGTTTGTATTCATAATCAAAATTTATTTGTAAAACGTGATACTGTCGAACGTCTCTGATAATCAACAGACCAGTTTCAACAATATTTTAAGTGATATATGGGGTAAAAGAAAATAACTATTGTTATGGTTTAAAAGGTCTATACAGGTGGCCCAGAAAGAAATGCTACAATGCATCCGCTAATTTCGTCATCATTATCGGCCAAAATGTCCTTCCATTTAATTTTTTTTATTCGTTGCGTTAGACATTCTTCAAAGCCGTTGAATGCCTTCCTATTCATAGAAACGATGCGAGCATATGTCTCATTTCGCCGGTTTGGTCCGTATGCCAAGCTGAACGCTAGAATAGATTTGCGTTCCGAATGACCGACGCTTTTGAAAAATTTACAAAATTTCGGAAATTCATTGCCTCCGAAAAATGGCGCCTAATCAAAACGCCTTACTCAAAATTAATGATCGTTGTATCATTTTATGAAAAACGAATGTTCTAACCAACAAAATAAAAATTATACCATTTCTTGCCGACAATGGTGAAGATAATTAGCGATCATACTCTGTAGCATTATTTATGGGCCACCCTGTATGGAGTACATAATGAAATACCAAATTAGTCTGGAGGAACGATATGGGGGGAGACATTATTTGAAAGATTCGTTAGTCCAAACACATACTGTACCGTGTGTACCTGAATAAAATGGGGTTCTTTATCAAATGCGAGGTATTTTATCCGTTTCTGGAAAGATCTTTCGCAAAAAACAAAACTCTTCGGACATATTGAACCATTCGAAATGACGCTTGCACTAGAAACATGGTGTGGCGACCTAATTAATTAGCGATCACAGCCCAAACTAAGTTATAATAGTACAGTGCACTTCGTTATAAAGAAGTCCTTGGGACCATGACTTTTTCTTTATAATGAAAATTTCTTTATATCAGGGTTGCAAAAACATAGAAGTACAAAGGAAATTCCAAAGATATGGACCCAAGATTTTACTTTCTTTATAACGAAATTTTGTTATATTCAGTGTTGCTTTATAACGAGAGTGCACTGTTAGTTGGAAAATACGAACATTAAAAGAACATAATGAAAGAACTGTTAAATATAATTCCTGGGGTGTTAAAGTAAAATGTTATGATTTATAGAGGAAGGTGATTTTGATTTTTGATAGTCGTGCAAATTGCATTAATACACATATGTCATCCTGAAAAGTATTAAAAGTTATGACATGATTGTGAACACTTAAAAATGAATATAACTACCTTTCCTTGATTAATGAATATGCGGACCCTCTTACTCTGATTCATGAAAAGCGACCTCTTCTTCGATTATGAATCACGACCCTCTTTTATATTATGAATAACGACCCTTCCCTATACATTAATGAATACGCGAACCTCTTATTGATTATGAATAGCGACCCTCTTATTTGATTGATGATAGCGACCCTCTTTTCGATTATGAATACCGCAACCCTCTTTTTCGATTATGAAAGCGACCCTCTTTTATGATATGAATAATGACCTCTTCTTCGATTATTGAACTAGCGAACCCTCGTTCTTTGATTATGAATATCGCGACCTCTTCTTTCATTATGACTAGCCACCCCTTTTTTCGATTAAAATAGCGGATCCCACTTCTTCGATATTAGATAGCGACCCTCTTTTATGATTATTAATAAAGACCCTTCCATACATTATGAATTAGCGACCCTCTTCTTTGACTATGAATAGCGAACCTCTTATTTGATTATGAATAGGGACCCTTTATTCGATTACTGAAATAGCCGACCCTGTTTCTCGATTATGAATAGCGACCTCCTTTTATATTATGAATAAACGACCCTTTCTTTGTTATGTACATAGCGACCTCTTTTAGATTATGATAATAACGACCCTTTTCTTTATTATGAATAGCGACCCTCTTACTCGATCATGAATAGCGACCCTCTTCTTCGATTATGAATAGCGACCCTCTTTATATTATGAATAACGACCTCCCATATACATTCATGAATAGCCGAGCCCTCTTCTTTGATTATAATAGTGAACCTCTTATTATGACTAAATAGCGACCTCATTAATTTAGATTATTGCTAGCACCCTCTTCTTTAATTATGAATAGCGACCTTTTCTTCATTATGACTAGCGACCCTCTTCTTCCATTATGAATAGCGACCTCTTTCTTCCATTAGTAATAGCGACCCTCTTCTCCATTATGAATAGCACCTCTTCTTCCATTTATGAATAGCACCCTCTTCTTCCATTATGATAGCGACCCTCTTCTTCCCATTATGATAAGCGACCCTCTTCTTCCATTATGACTAGCGACCCTCTCTTCTATCATTTAATAACGACCCTATGGATATTGACCTTTGTGGAATACTGACCCTCTTTCTCCTGATTATGAATAGCGACCTCTTCTGTTGATTATGAGAGTTAGTTGTACCTTATGATTAACACAAAACCCAATTTGGTATTATGAATAGCCGACCCTTATGACTTATGCGTATAGTGACCCTTAATGACTTATTTATAATAGGTCCTTATATTTATGACCCTTATTCTTCATTATGAATAGCGCCTCTCTAATATTAATGAGTGCAATCCCTATGAATAATGGTCTTTAAGTTATGAATAATGACCCTATTTTCCTTTATGAATAGCGACCCTTCAGGTATAGGAAATCACCGTTATATGATAACGGCCCTATGAAAACATGGCTTAGAATATTGGTCTTTGACTATGCAACATTTCCTACGGTTTCACACGGAGGCTTTAACAACAGTTATTTACACATTATTATTAAAGATACACCAATTTTTGACTTGCCGATGTCAGTGTTTTCACGAAATTTATGTCAATACTGCGTCGCTCGAACCCTATTTCTAGAAACTGCCTCAAACTGAATGCGCATGCGCGATGACCCAAGATATATCGTGCGCAAGCTAGACGACAATCGATCCTTCTACAAAAGGAAAGTATATTGTAGACAGGATCGTTAGTCGTCAGCTGTGCCGATATATCTTGGGTCATCGCGCATGCGCATTCAGTTTGAGCAGTTTCCTACGAAGAAGGGTTCGAGCGACGCCAGTGGACATAAATTTCGTGAAAACACTGACATCGCAAGTCAAAAATGGTTGTATCCTTTATAATAATGTGTAAATAACTGTTGTTAACCCGGTGGCGTTGGCTACGGCCGGGAACCGGATGTGCCCTGTGTTAACTCTATGGGATTTTCAGAATCTCGTAGGCAACGGGTTAAGACCTCCGTGCTGAAAACCGTGCAGCTGCTTGTCAGGAATTCGCCTGACAAGCAATAGTTCAGTAAGTGAATTGTGATGTGAATTCATGCGCATGAAAATATGCTGGTATTAATGTCTGTCCTTTGTTTGAGGGGACTGACCTAAAAAATGTAAAAAAATACCGTTAAATGAGAAGTCCCTGAAGAAAACGGACAGACCCCGTCGGTCTACAGCCATGACAGCAGCGTATACGGGTCAAGATCCCAGTCCAGATACCCACCCAGATCACTTCATCATGGTTGTACAGTTCTCAAATCACCACTCTGCCACTTGTTTGAGTCGGCCACTGCAATGACACATGAATAACTTATACACAATCATGACAATGCCAAGATCTAACGTTAGTAGAATCTATACGTGGGACTATGGTTAGCTGCCATGGCTACGCTTCGCGCTGTAGCAGGCAGGTGGATCGGTCGTGGAAGTCGAACCTGAACCAAAGCCAAAGGATAATTTGCGTTTTCATATACCGTAACGATAAAGTGAAGCCAAAAAACTCACACTTCTTTCTCTGATTCTCAAGATGAGTGGACAACAGGTGGAGGACCGTCCGTCACAAGTATCAGTCAGAAACCATCTCAAATTGACTCCATGCTCCGAGGCGCGATTGTAACCGACCCGGCGCCCCCGGCCGGCGAGCGAGCGCGGCGCGGCTAGCTCGAGGCGGGCTTGCAGCCTTGCACCGGCCGGTACGGTCCACGTGTTTACCCGACAGTTTTGATGAGCTTGCCACCAAAATAACAACAAACATGAAACAGTGTACGAACAGGCTCGTAGCTAGACCGACGGGGTCTGTCCGTTTTCTTCGGGGACTTCTCATTTAACGGTATTTTTAACATTTTTTAGGTCAGTCCCTCATACAAATGAGGGACTGACCTTAAAACGTAAAAATACCGTAAAATGAGAAGTCCCGAAGAAACGGACAGGAGACCCGTCGGTCTAGCTCGTAGCCAGTATTTTTTCAAAGGGGTTGTGCAAGTCCGGGTGTTCAATGAACGGACCTTTGACAGGGCTAGCTGCGGAACAGTTTTTTGTTTGTGTTTGTTTTTGTTGTTGTTTTTATTTTTGTTTTGTTTTTTTGTTTGTTTGTGTGTGTTTTTGCGGAGAGGGCTGCCCCGGCCCCGTGCGTTGCTGCCCATGCATACGAACGGGTTCCAGGGGTCCCGGCGGGGGCGGGGCCAGGGGCAGGGTGGTCGGGGGCGGAGCCCCCTGAAGCTCTCGGCTTATAGCAGTTTCATGAGGCTATTGGACTGTATGTAGGGCATTGACTATCTAGAATAAAGACTATACCCGTTGGCTCCGACTGGCATGTACCAAGCCCAGTGATAGCGTGGACCACGCGGACAAATTCTTGGGGTCACGCTATCACTGGCTGTACATGCAGTCGCACGGTATAGTCGGCGACAAAAAAACAATCTAATAAGAGAGTCAGAAGCTAAGACTAGGCATTGACCAAATAAACGCTCTAGAAAAGTTCCGTAGTCTTCAGATTGTTTTGAATAATATCATTACAATTTGATTAAGATGAACATTTATGAAGTTGCTTCGTGATTCTTCTTCTTCTTCTTCTTCTTCTTCTTCTTCTTATTTTAATTGTAAAAAAAAAACAATTCCTGCGATTTTTTTTTTTTTTTTTTGGGGGGGGGGGGCTCAAGCTCCCAAGTGCACCCCCCCCCCCCGTAGAACCACGTTGTCTATCGTCAGTAATATAAGCCGACGAAATTAATTTGTTTCTTCTCAAGTAAACAAATATATGACAAAATAATAATCTCCCAATCATGTTAAGAATTTAATGCTAGTATTATCATACAGTGTGGAAGACAAACACCCGAGAACACAAAACTTCAGACAATTATATGCTGTCACTCGTAAAATAATGTATGTGCAGATAAAAATCAGCACATGAATTATTGTCAGCCGACGAAAATCATGCTACACAGCAGTCTGTGGGGGAAACTGGAATGGTCGCTCAGTGATTTTCACTTTTTAAATGCACGTAGGCCCCTAATGATCACATTAAACTGATTTTTTTTTCAGGACCTCATTTTATAGACCTTATCAGAGACAATGGTAGCATGGGGATTCATGTGGCTCCCATTTTTTTTAAGTGGAAACACTGTTACACGATGCCTTTCAAAGAATGATATTAGTAGGCCTATTTACTGCAGTTAAAAGTGTTCATGGCGATATTATAAGAAATGTGGAGAGTTGAGGAGGGGCTACAAACATGCATGGGTGGATCGGAGCAGGGGCGTCGATCCTGGAAGGCAGGGGTAGTCGCCCCAATGAAAATATTGGGGGCAAACTTGCTTCCCCCCCTCCATCGATGAAACGCGCGCAGCGGCAAGAATAATAATGTTTGAAATACACTGAGGGCAATTCCGTTAATAAAGATACGCATACACAGTTTTTAATTTGACTCGGGTTTATTAAAGTGATAGGCTAACATTGTGGAGTTTCAATTTAAAAAATTGTCAAACTTTGATATCTGAGCTACATAGTAGTGTTCAACTGGACAAATAAACACCCTAGAATACAAAAGTTTG
Source organism: Eucidaris tribuloides (assembly GCA_001188425.1). NCBI lineage: Eukaryota > Metazoa > Echinodermata > Echinoidea > Cidaroida > Cidaridae > Eucidaris > Eucidaris tribuloides. The sequence goes on along the minus strand of JZLH01S0084576.1, from coordinate 34,521 downwards.
GAAAGTTACACTGCCTATGGCAAGTTATGCATGAATAAACAATTAAAACTAGGGGCGAGTTTTAATAGCCTAGGTGTACACACTGTAAGTCTATGGGAGGAAATGGGCAAGTGAATCTGGTCAGCTTACGATTTTCACTTTTTTAAAGCACTAAATAATCATTTTGAAATACAATTTTTTCAGGGCTTCATTTTAGACCTCATCAAAGACACTGGTAGCATGGGGAATCATGTGGCTCAGATTTTTTTAACTGTGGTAAATGTTAGCGAATACCTTTAAGCGACAAATAATACAATCTTACGCTCCATAATCTTTAACTTGAAATAACGTTTATTATGAAACCATAATTGTTATTTTCTTTCCTTTCAAATGTACAACTGCTCCCTGCACTCACACCTGCAAATGCACTGCACCCACTTGATCACCTAATTCTCCTAAGAGAGCTATGTCGCCGGATTTCTTTTTTTATGAGGCCCCATCCATATCCAGCCTAACCGCTCACGGTGGTGGTCTCCTACGTTCAATTATATCTCATTTATTAAAAATTACTATATTAATTCCTGATCATATTTGAAAAATTTTGTATATGTTATGTTTATTAATCGTATAGTATCAGTTCACATGATTTTTTACTTGTGTAATACCCTTTGTTAAAACCATATCGTTTGTATTTGTCATTGTTTGTACTTTTCGAAATTTGTATTTGAATTTATTTGAACGCAGAAATAAAACCAAACCAAACCAATTCAAGACAACCCTACCCAGCTGGTGTATACATTGCATGGGCGTAAATCCGGTCCGAGGAGTGGGGGGGGGGAGGGGGGGGAGGGATGATCGATGAAATTTCCAAATTTTGGGGACACCCCAAAATCAAGGGCTATTTTTTTTTAAAGGGGACACCTACAACGTGCAAAAATACCACTATCTCTACCCTAAAAATTTGCATATAGCTTTTATTGTGATTACGTTATAGACCTTTCACGTAATGTGTTTCTTGATGTTTTGCTAAGATAAGATAAAATAAGATAAGATAAGATAAGATAAGATTTTATTACTCTATCGACCCCCTCTCGGGGTATGAGAGTATGCATGATATTTACAATGATAATACAAAACAAAGATAATAATAAACATACAATAAGACATGAAATAATTGGCTACATGAATACAAGGTAAATATTTACATAATCAAACGTGCAGGGTTTTATTACGGGTTACTACAGTCTTTGAAGTATTTTTTATCTGAAATCACTTTCTGCTTGGGTAGGTGTGAAAAATGAAGCATAATTACTTTTACAAATTGCACAATTTTTTTTTTCAAAAGGCAAGGTTTTAACTGTATAGAACACGGTCTACGAACTAACTTGTTAGGCAAGTGAAGGTTTCTTTCCTTACTGAAATACGGGCATACAAACAAAATTGAAATTCATCTCCAACGTCAAAAGATGAGCAGAGAGTGCATTGTTCTTCATCGGACAAAGTGGAATCAAACCTATACTGTTATTTACACAAGACTGTCGCATCAGTATACTTAAAACTAATAAATACTTTTCTAAAACTAGCTCATTTTTTAAACATTCTGTAATTAGTACAGAGACGGTTGGATCATCTTGCCACACTCCACTCTTGTCTAAACATTATCTCCTAGTCTTAATTTTAAGGCATTTAAAAGCCAATCTTTACCAACTCCACAACCTTGGGATAACCATATCAGCCATTCCACGTAAGGGTCAACGTCAAACTCAAAAATTAAAGTGAAGCAAGTGATTTCTTGTCACATATGATTCAAAAGAGGAATATTAAAACCATCTAAATCTCAAAGATTTTTTAAAATAAAGCATTGGAATTAAAGTTACAGCCTCCTGAACACGCATGAACTTTGTGGTAAAAAAGAAGGATTTGGGGTATAAATCACAAGCAGAGAAAATAAATGAAGCTGATTCATAACATGTTGCTTTTTCTGCATTCATTAGGTAGCTATTCCAGTAAGTTTGATAACACATTAAGAATTTTTCCAAATGCTTTTCGTATTTTCCCAGTATTTCATCATGAAAACACCTGCGAAATATGTCACGCGAGTCACAAAATAAGGGGATTTTTTTTAAGATTACTAAATAACTAAAAAGAGTTTCAGCTGGTGTTTGACATGTAAGTGAAGAAGTGATGGTAGTCTATCAAGAGAAGTTTAAACATTTTCATTTGCCCCGCATATCTTGAAGAAAAAACAATCTCAAGAGTGTCACGCGAGTCACGCATGCTGTATGTCGGACAAGTCACAAACCAGAGTATAGATCAAAAACTGAGAAAATAAGTGAAGCTGATTGCTTTATCTGATTTCAATAGGTAAGTTTTTCCAGTCAATATGATAAAACATTGATATTTTTTTCAAATGCTTGTCATATTCTCCCAGAATGCCAATTTCATTATGAAAACACTCATAAAATATGTCATGACAGGGTTTAAGATCTGACCACCATTTTACTTCCAAATGTGTGTGTAAAAAATATTTAGGGGGCTAAATTTCCTCTTATCCTATGCAAAATTTAATTAGCTACAAGATCATTATAATTTCATTTTACATGTGAATAAATAAATTGGAGAAAAATTTAAAAATGTTACCCCTACCCCTTAATTTTGAGAAATGTGAAAAAAATAAGTGCATTTGTCAAAAAAATATTCTGAGAAAACCAGTCAAGCTACAGGCCTGAAAATTTAATCAATTGTGCCCCTTATATTTCCCCTTAAGTGATTAAATTTCTGATATTGTTGCCTTCATACTTTTTCAAAATAAATTTTTGACAATTTAGATTTTACTGATTTTGAACCCAAATTTATTCACACCCTGTACATTCTACTATTTTCATAATGTATTGAAATTTATGGATATTTTCTCTTCTAAAACTGCCCACCTGTTCTTATGAATACATTTCTTATACAAAAATAGTCAATCATGCATCATTAGTTGTGCTTCTTCTGGAGCTCCGCAAGCTTTCAGGTTGCTAACAACAACCGTTTGTCAACAGAATAGTATGCACAAAATTTGCATTTATTATGACACTGTTCTTAACAACATATGCCCTACTCTGCTTCCAGACATTTAGATCCTTAATCCATCTTTATTGATAAGGAAACTGCTATGATCTTCGTCAACTCTCTGGATAATACAAACTAGAAAACGTCAATGACTAGGCGCTAATCCGGCATCTCGCAACAATCATATATCACGAAATTCATGTGGTACAGATTATATAGGTCAAAAATTAAAATTGATGTCCCGGAAGGAAATGAATATATAAATAATAATATCAAAAAATAATAATAACTACATGAATTATATATGATTGCATCCCCTGATCCCTTCCGGGCTCATAACTGATTTTTTTGTTTGAAAAACACATTTGAAGTGAACAAATTAATAAGGTACTTGGTATATGATATAGAACTGATAATAAAGTTATCTTTTGGAATAATTGATAACATTACCATAATTAATTAATGGAGTGCACAGTTAAATTCTGGGTTAGAATTTATGTACCAGCTTAGCTCTTTACCAGATAAAGCAAAACTCAATCCAAATTGGTAGAAATGAATGAGAAGAACCATTTTTTTAAAATTTATTTATTGAATAAATTGCATAAATTGCTTCCCATAATTGATTTAATTTTAAATTGTCATTAATGATTAATTACACAATTGTTTAAACTTGAAGCCCCCCACTAGCCTATCAGATCAAACAACAAATGAATATCTCAAAATGTGAGAGAAGAAGCATTTTGTTACTTTATGATTAAATTTGCATAAATTACCATAATTAATATGGAATCAATTGCAAATTCTGATGTAGAAGTTAATTGCCATAACTCAGCCCTTACCAAATAATAGTAATCACAATTAAATGTGAGAAATGAAGGAGAAGAAGCATTTTTTGTATTTCAAAAAGATTGACTAATATTGATAAATTAATTTTAATTGCATAATTGATTAATACAAATTTTGGCAATATCCTTAAGCCCCACTAGCCCTATCAGATCAAACAACACAGAATGAAATCGGTCTACAGAAATGTCCGGGAAAAGAAGCAATTTTGTTATTTGGGTAATTCATAATACCATTATAACAATGGGTATAATTTTCAAAAATTCTTTAGAATATAATGCATACTCAGCCTACCAATAAAGCAATCAAAATCAAAATTGGTGAGAAATAAGGAGAAGAAGCATTTTGATATTTCGAATAAATTTCAAAATTAAATAAATAATAATTTCACGATCTGTGCTAGAAGTTTCGTAAATCCCCCACTAGCCATCATATGAAACAATCAGAATCAAAATCGGCTGAGAAATGACGAAGAAGAAGCATTTTCAAAACTGTGGACGGACGGACGGACGGAAGGACGGACGGACGGACGGACGGATGGACGGACGGACGGACGGAAGGACGGACGGACGCCGGACGCCACGCCATGGCATAAGCTCATCGGGCCCTTCGGGCCGGATGAGCTAAAAAACTGGATTTAAGGCACAGTAAGTATCTTTGGAGGTAAAACAGTCAGAGAGTGAGTGTACAATGGAGGTCAAAAAAGTTGCATGGTCTAGAACTGAGACTACATGTGCCCAGTAGCTACACTGCAACATATACACACACAAAATATTGACGAATCTAAAAAACAAAAGCATATTTTGCATTTCTCATAAATGAATTCAGCACAAAATTGCAGTCTAGAAAACATATTATTTGTTTGAAAAAAATAAAGTTCATAGTTTTGGTATTTGGCAGTCAAATGGTGGTAGAACCTTGAACCTTGTCTCACGCGAGTCACAGAATGGGTAATTTTTTTAATTGTCCCCAAAAAACTGGAATTTTAACACTCTTTCAAAAGGTATTCACAATTACATCATATTTATTCATATTACATTATAACTTAAGTCTTTAAACGCTTATGACAGCTATAAAAAGTGACTGTGTCACGCGAGTCACGCATTTGTGTCACGCGAGTCACATTTTCTTTGGGCCATTTCTCGCAACAATGGAAATTTGGCACAATCTAACTTACGCATGCATTGAGCTAGGGTATTCAGTTTCTAATTCAGCAAAACTAACTTAAATCACACTTGTAGTTTCATAGGAAAATCAATTTGAATAAAGTACTGTGACAATTCCTCTTTTCTGTCCTGTCACGCGAGTCACGTCAAAGAA